>JAXCGZ010005324.1:0-12684 GCA_037179515.1 Halocaridina rubra
GCGAAGAAGAAGTAATATATAGCACTTCAGCATTTTTCTTTCTGCTTAATTCGTAGGCCTTATCTGATATATATATATATATATATATATATATATATATATATATATATATATATATATATATATATATATATATATATATATATATATATATATATATATATATATATATATATATATATATATATATATATATATATATATATATATATATATATATATATATATATATATATATATATATATATATATATATATATATATATATATATATATATATATATATATATATATATATATATATATATATATATATATATATATATATATATATATATATATATATATATATATATATATATATATATATATATATATATATATATATATATATATATATATATATATATATATATATATATATATATATATATATATATATATATATATATATATATATATATATATATATATATATATATATATATATATATATATATATATATATATATATATATATATATATATATATATATATATATATATATATATATATATATATATATATATATATATATATATATATATATATATATATATATATATATATATATATATATATATATATATATATATATATATATATATATATATATATATATATATATATATATATATATATATATATATATATATATATATATATATATATATATATATATATATATATATATATATATATATATATATATATATATATATATATATATATATATATATATATATATATATATATATATATATATATATATATATATATATATATATATATATATATATATATATATATATATATATATATATATATATATATATATATATATATATATATATATATATATATATATATATATATATATATATATATATATATATATATATATATATATATATATATATATATATATATATATATATATATATATATATATATATATATATATATATATATATATATATATATATATATATATATATATATATATATATATATATATATATATATATATATATATATATATATATATATATATATATATATATATATATATATATATATATATATATATATATATATATATATATATATATATATATATATATATATATATATATATATATATATATATATATATATATATATATATATATATATATATATATATATATATATATATATATATATATATATATATATATATATATATATATATATATATATATATATATATATATATATATATATATATATATATATATATATATATATATATATATATATATATATATATATATATATATATATATATATATATATATATATATATATATATATATATATATATATATATATATATATATATATATATATATATATATATATATATATATATATATATATATATATATATATATATATATATATATATATATATATATATATATATATATATATATATATATATATATATATATATATATATATATATATATATATATATATATATATATATATATATATATATATATATATATATATATATATATATATATATATATATATATATATATATATATATATATATATATATATATATATATATATATATATATATATATATATATATATATATATATATATATATATATATATATATATATATATATATATATATATATATATATATATATATATATATATATATATATATATATATATATATATATATATATATATATATATATATATATATATATATATATATATATATATATATATATATATATATATATATATATATATATATATATATATATATATATATATATATATATATATATATATATATATATATATATATATATATATATATATATATATATATATATATATATATATATATATATATATATATATATATATATATATATATATATATATATATATATATATATATATATATATATATATATATATATATATATATATATATATATATATATATATATATATATATATATATATATATATATATATATATATATATATATATATATATATATATATATATATATATATATATATATATATATATATATATATATATATATATATATATATATATATATATATATATATATATATATATATATATATATATATATATATATATATATATATATATATATATATATATATATATATATATATATATATATATATATATATATATATATATATATATATATATATATATATATATATATATATATATATATATATATATATATATATATATATATATATATATATATATATATATATATATATATATATATATATATATATATATATATATATATATATATATATATATATATATATATATATATATATATATATATATATATATATATATATATATATATATATATATATATATATATATATATATATATATATATATATATATATATATATATATATATATATATATATATATATATATATATATATATATATATATATATATATATATATATATATATATATATATATATATATATATATATATATATATATATATATATATATATATATATATATATATATATATATATATATATATATATATATATATATATATATATATATATATATATATATATATATATATATATATATATATATATATATATATATATATATATATATATATATATATATATATATATATATATATATATATATATATATATATATATATATATATATATATATATATATATATATATATATATATATATATATATATATATATATATATATATATATATATATATATATATATATATATATATATATATATATATATATATATATATATATATATATATATATATATATATATATATATATATATATATATATATATATATATATATATATATATATATATATATATATATATATATATATATATATATATATATATATATATATATATATATATATATATATATATATATATATATATATATATATATATATATATATATATATATATATATATATATATATATATATGTACCAAATGAATGTCAATGATAAAGTGGGTATAGCAAGTCAGAGATAGATAGATATATTGATAGATTGATAGTTAGATAGATAGATAGATAAATAGATAGATGTTCCAGAATACCTTTACTTTTAAGATATATATATATATATATATATATATATATATATATATATATATATATATATATATATATATATATATATATATATATATATATATATATATATATATATATATATATATATATATATATATATATATATATATATATATATATATATATATATATATATATATATATATATATATATATATATATATATATATATATATATATATATATATATATATATATATATATATATATATATATATATATATATATATATATATATATATATATATATATATATATATATATATATATATATATATATATATATATATATATATATATATATATATATATATATATATATATATATATATATATATATATATATATATATATATATATATATATATATATATATATATATATATATATATATATATATATATATATATATATATATATATATATATATATATATATATATATATATATATATATATATATATATATATATATATATATATATATATATATATATATATATATATATATATATATATATATATATATATATATATATATATATATATATATATATATATATATATATATATATATATATATATATATATATATATATATATATATATATATATATATATATATATATATATATATATATATATATATATATATATATATATATATATATATATATATATATATATATATATATATATATATATATATATATATATATATATATATATATATATATATATATATATATATATATATATATATATATATATATATATATATATATATATATATATATATATATATATATATATATATATATATATATATATATATATATATATATATATATATATATATATATATATATATATATATATATATATATATATATATATATATATATATATATATATATATATATATATATATATATATATATATATATATATATATATATATATATATATATATATATATATATATATATATATATATATATATATATATATATATATATATATATATATATATATATATATATATATATATATATATATATATATATATATATATATATATATATATATATATATATATATATATATATATATATATATATATATATATATATATATATATATATATATATATATATATATATATATATATATATATATATATATATATATATATATATATATATATATATATATATATATATATATATATATATATATATATATATATATATATATATATATATATATATATATATATATATATATATATATATATATATATATATATATATATATATATATATATATATATATATATATATATATATATATATATATATATATATATATATATATATATATATATATATATATATATATATATATATATATATATATATATATATATATATATATATATATATATATATATATATATATATATATATATATATATATATATATATATATATATATATATATATATATATATATATATATATATATATATATATATATATATATATATATATATATATATATATATATATATATATATATATATATATATATATATATATATATATATATATATATATATATATATATATATATATATATATATATATATATATATATATATATATATATATATATATATATATATATATATATATATATATATATATATATATATATATATATATATATATATATATATATATATATATATATATATATATATATATATATATATATATATATATATATATATATATATATATATATATATATATATATATATATATATATATATATATATATATATATATATATATATATATATATATATATATATATATATATATATATATATATATATATATATATATATATATATATATATATATATATATATATATATATATATATATATATATATATATATATATATATATATATATATATATATATATATATATATATATATATATATATATATATATATATATATATATATATATATATATATATATATATATATATATATATATATATATATATATATATATATATATATATATATATATATATATATATATATATATATATATATATATATATATATATATATATATATATATATATATATATATATATATATATATATATATATATATATATATATATATATATATATATATATATATATATATATATATATATATATATATATATATATATATATATATATATATATATATATATATATATATATATATATATATATATATATATATATGTATATATGCATATATGTATATATATATATATATATATATATATATATATATATATATATATATATATATATATATATATATATATATATATATATATATATGAATAGTAGGCGGCCATGGCACCAGCCGAAACTTGAAAGCCTACAATTAAAGGTATTAGGATACAACTCGGACTGGTTCAGACATTTCTGGGTTGAATCTTCTCTCAGGACGGTTCTTTCCTCATGCCTACATCTACACTGAATATTCTGGCGTATTCAGTACACATGTCTTGTTCTTCCATTACATTCATAAGTCACAACACTCCCCACCTCTGTCTCTTTTTCTCACTTATTCCTCATATTTGTTATTATCTATGGAAGGTCCACAGTTAATGACTCCCGGTACACGGCATAGGGGGACGAAGAATCTCCGGGGATCGTGTTGACTCCACTATTATGTTGAGGGCAGACATGCCTGGTGGTAGTATTTTTTCTGCCCTTAACCTTGCACCTCGCAATCGATCTGCTTCTTTCACTCTTCACTATTCTAGCATTCGTGGGCTGAACTCTAATCTTTCGTCTGTGGAACAGCACTTGCGTAGTTTCCTCCCTAACCTCCTCCTCCTATCTGAAACCCAGCTGTCTATCCAAGCTTCCACTGACCCAGTTCAAATCTCTCACTATGATCTGTATACTCGTTTTCATTCCGAAGGTGGGGTCTGTGCCTACTGCAACATTAATACTCCTATTGAGAGGCTCATGGACCTTGAATACTCTGACTTTGATGTTCTCTGGCTAAAAGTCTATATCTCCACTTTCACTAATTTAATTTGCTTCTGCTACTGTTCTCCAAACTCCAACGAGTTTGAGTCTTTCTTTGAATATCTGTTCTAGTGTCATAAGTCCTTGCTATTTTTTCACCCACATGCAGAAGTTCTCAACATTGAAGACTTCAATGCACACCACAGTGAGTGGCATCATTCTTCTCACACTGATGTGGGAGGAAGTGAGGCCCTTGCTTTCTCTATTACTCACGATCTGGAGCAAATTATCAAACATCCTACTTGTGTTACTGATCGTCACGAACATTCAGCAAACACTCTTGACCTATTTCTTACTTCTAACCCTTTAAACTACTCTTAGTCTATGATTTCGCCTCTTGGTAAGTCTGACCACTCCATGTTCTCAATCCCTTCCATTTTCGCTCCCCCTCCACCAACCCCTCCTACTCAGCGCTGTCTTTGGCAATTTGAGCGTAACTTCCCCTTTGACTTCCCTTGGGATGATTACTGTTTTCGGTCCCGCAACCCTGATCAGGTAGCTCTAAAAGTTGCTGAGATCATGACCGCGGGTGTTGACGCATGCAGCCTCTCTTTTACAATAACTTTCTCTCCCCCTAAACCTTAGTTTGAACGTGCCTGCTCCATGGCTATCGATGCTAGGAATCAGGCACCCTAATCTTACCAAGCCCTCCCTTCCGATTTAGCTCTCTCTGCTTTTATTGTAGTTAGGAATCACTGTACTGCTCAGATTCGAAGGTCTAAGGCTTCCTTTATAAGAAGGAAAGTTGATGACTATAACTCCTCTCCCACTGACAAATGCCTATAGTCCTTAGCCAAAAACATCTCCAAAAACTTCTGTAACTCAGGCTTTCCTCCTCTCATTCGATCTGATGGTTCTATAGGTTGCTCTCCCACTGACAAAGCCACTCTCCTTGGCTCTCATTCTACTGCCAACTCTTCTATAAACGATTCCAGGGCACATGTTCCTCAATCTTTACCCCTCTCTAACCCTATCCCTCCCTTATACTTTCTTCATGCAAAGTTCATAAGGTTCTTCGCTTGCTAAAGACGAACAAGGAATCTGGTCCATTAAAGAGTTTGCAGCTGAACTGGTTCCAGTGCTTTGCCGTCTTTTTTGCTTTATTCTGCCAACGAGGATCTATCCTTCATCTTGAAAGCATGTTCTACTTCAACCTGTTTCTAAGAAGGGTGACCGATCTATTCCTTCAAACTAAAGACCAATTGCCCTAACTTCCTCTATTGCTAAAGTTTTCGAAACTTCGCTCAATGCTCACTTATTGAAACTCCTTGAATCTAACTTTCTCCTCCTGATAACCCTATTGTCTTCGAAACTAACGAAATTTACCCTCTTAATTCTAACAACATATTAGGAATCCATATACCCCCTAACTTGTCTTGGGTGAATCACAAATTCCAAATTTCTAAATCTTCATCCAAAAAATTGGGGGTGTTGTTTCGTTTTCGTCATTACTTTTCCTCTTTACAGTTACTTAAAATTTATAAAGGTCTTATCCGCCCCTGCTTAGAATACTGCTCACTCATCTGGGGTGCTTCATCTTATACTTATTTCCTTGATAAGGTTGAATCTAAGGCAGTCAAACCCATTAACGATCCTTCTCTTACTGCTAATCTTGATTCTCTCTCTCTTCGCCATAAGGTATCTTCCCTTTCTTTTTTTCTATCGCTACTACTTCCATCGCTGCTCTGATGAGTTGGTGAGTTGCATCCCTCCCCTACTGCTGAGGCCGCGTAGCACTCACCAAGCGGCCTCATCTCACAGGTACTGTGTGGAGATTTGTAGATCGCGAATTGGTCGGTGCAGCGACTACTTCTTCCCATCTACCTCCAGACTCTGGAACTCTCTTCCTCCTTCCATCTTTTCTAATTCTTATTATTTAACATCCTCCACAATGCAGATATATAGTCACCTTAGGGCCTAATCCTCCATATCTCTGGGTTTTCTGTTCTTTGGCTGTTTTTTCTGTCTGTCGTTTTCTTTGTGTGACATTACCTCATCTCTGCCTTGTCCTTTACCTTTTTCTCTTCCTTCTTCTTGGTATTTTCTCGTTCCTGGGCCTTTATTGATGAGGACAGTTTTTGGCTGTCCCGGTGTCACACTCATATATATATATATATATATATATATATATATATATATATATATATATATATATATATATATATATATATATATATATATATATATATATATATATATATATATATATATATATATATATATATATATATATATATATATATATATATATATATATATATATATATATATATATATATATATATATATATATATATATATATATATATATATATATATATATATATATATATATATATATATATATATATATATATATATATATATATATATATATATATATATATATATTTATATATATATATATATATATATATATATATATATATAATATATATATATATATATATATATATATATATATATATATATATATATATATATATATATATATATATATATATATATATATATATATATATATATATATATATATATATATATGTATATGTATATATATATATATATATATATGTATATATATATATATATATATATATATATATATATATATATATATATATATATATATATATATATATATATATATATATATATATATATATATATATATATATATATATATATATATATATATATATATATATATATATATATATATATATATATATATATATATATATATATATATATATATATATATATATATATATATATATATATATATATATATATAGATAGATAGATAGATAGATAGATAGATAGATAGATAGATATATATATATATATATATATATATATATATATATATATATATATATTATATATATATATATATATATATATATATATATATATATATATATATATATATATATATATATATATATGTATCCATAAAAACACAAACACATGCATATACTGTTAAAATATACATAAGTGAAAATTATTGCTATATTTCATCTTCTAACTGAATTAGAATTATACCTATGCTTTCCATATACTGTGTCACTGATTGATTTCCTTAAGAGTACCTGGAGAGGATTCAGGTTTGGTAGTGGTATATAGCACTTCAACCCAGCCACTGAGGGGGGCAAGCCAGCCTCAACTTGGTGCCGGTCCCAAACCCGAGCAAATGGGGAGGGTTGGCAACAGGAGGGGCATCCGGCCATTAAAAAAAAATTGCCCAAACCAATATATGGCCAGTACACATAACGAGAATAATCACCATACTAGGGCGTTCCCCTTAGGCGACACGTTGGGGCTTCGCCTGACCCCTCCGGAATGACAGCAAGGGCTACCCAGTCATGGGAGGGCTTGGCTAGAGAGGCAAGCGCGAGGGAGAGTGTCAGATGAGGTGCTGTGGGTAGGCATTTTTAATGTGGGGACGATGACTGGAAAGGGGAGAGAATTGGTGGACCTGATGGAGAGGAGGAGAATTGGAGTGCTGTGTGTGCAGGAGACAAGGTGGAGAAGAAATAAGGCGAAGGAAATGGCTAAGAGTTGCAAATTGTTCTATAGTGGAGCAAATGAGGAAGGGAGGAATGGTGTAGGAATAATACTATCCAAAGACCTGAAAGGAAGCTTACTTGGTGTGAATAGAAAGAGTGAAAGAATTATGAGCTTAAAGCTGGGACTAGGAGAAACGGTAGTCAATGTGGTATGTGCCTGTGCCCCACAAACTGGTTGTACAAAGGAGGAGAAGGATGTATTTTGCGAGGAGATGACCCAGGAGCTTAGAACAATTCCTATAAGGGAGAAGGTAATTTTGGGAGGAGATCTAAATGGCCACTTGGGAATTGGGAGGGCTGGGATAGGTAGTGTATGGGGGCTGGTGGGGGGGCGAGAGAAATGAGGGGGGAGAAAGAGTGATTGATTTTGCAGTGGCATTTGATCTGGCATTGGTCAACACATTCTTTGAGAAAAAGGAAAACAGATTGATTACATACAGTAGTGGTGGGAGGGAGAGCCAGATAGATTTATAGTTGTGTAGGAGAGACCATCTGAAGGAGATTAGCAACTGTAAAGAAATAAATGGGGAGAGTATAGCAGTACAACATAGGATAGTAGTAACTGATTGCAGGCTCAGGAAATGTAGGAAAAGTAAGAAGTCGAGGAGGGATCGAAAGATAAAGTGGTGGAGATTGAAAGATGCTGAGCTGAGAGCTATGTTTGAGGGAAGAGTGTTGGAAGTGATGAGGCTGCATGAGGATGTACAAGAATGGTGGACAGAGAAGAGAAAGGTGATTTTAAGGGTTGGTGAGGAGGCACTTGGAAAGTCATCAGGAAGGAAACCCCCAAATGATAAAGAGTCATGCTGGTGGAATGAGGAAGTGCAAGAATGGGTAGAGAACAAAAAAAAAGCTAAGAAAAGGCAGATTTATCAGGCCTGGAGCAGGATAAAGAAGAGTACAAGCAGGCAAAGAAGAAGGCAAGGAAAGCAGTAGCAAAAGCAAAGGGAGAGACATTGAATGAAGTCTATGAAGAGCTGGAAACACCAAAAGGAGAGAAGGAAATATGGCGAATTGCCAAACTCCGAGATGCTGCATCCAAAGACTTGACCCAAGTAAGACAAATAAAAGATAACCATGGAGTAGTCCTAGCAAAAGAGGATGCAATAAAAAGCAGATGGGAAACTTATTTTGAAGGATTACTAAATGAAGAGAACCCAAGAGCAGTATTTGAAGATTAACTTCCAAATGAAGCAGTTACAACAACAGTGGCTAGAAGAGGGGTAGAGCGGGCAGTAAGGAAAATGAAAAATAGAAAGACAGCAAGGCCTAATAAGATGCCAGTGGAGGTATGGAAGAGCCTTGGAGAGGAAGGCATATATATCTTGTGGGACTTAATGCTAAAGATCTTTAGTCAGGAAAATATGTCAAAGGAGTGGAGAGGAAGCCTAATCATCACAATCTATTGGGGGAAGGGAGACATTCAGGAGTGTGGAAACTATAGAGGTATAAAGTTATTAAGTCATACTATGAAGATTTGGGAGAAGTTAAGCCATACTATGAAGATATGGGAGAAGATCATAGAGAGGGGACTCAGAGAGGTAGCGACAATTGGGGATGAACAGTTTGGATTCATGCCTGGAAGAGGGACAGTGGATGCCATATTTGCCTTGAGACAAATGATGGAAAAGCATTGGGAGAAACAGAAAGGACTGCATATGGTCTTTATTGACCTGGAAAAGGCATATGATCGAGTACCACGTCAAGAGGTGTGGAGGTGTATTAGAGAAAAAGGAGTTCCCGAGAAATATGCAAGAATCATCCATGATATGTATGAGAGGGCAGAGGCAAATCTTAAGAGCAGTGTGGGCTTGACGAAAATTTTCTCAGTAAATGTAGGTCTGCATCAAGGGTCTGCTTTGAGTCCAAATCTATTTGATCTGATCTTGGATGTAGTAACCCACGGGATTAGAGATCAGTCACCATGGTATATGCTCTTTGCAGATGACATTGTACTGTGTAGCAACAGACGAGATGTAGTGGAGGAGAAGCTGGAGGAGTGGAGAAGAGTGATGAAGGATAGAGAACTAAAAATCAGCAGGAAGAAGACAGAGTACTTGAGGTTGAGAGATGATGAGGATGGGGAGGTAAATTTGCAGGGGGAGGTGTTGAAAAGAGTTGAAAAGTTCAAGTACTTGGGATCAACAGTAGCAGAGGATGGTGATCTAGAGTCAGAAATAACCCACAGAATACAAGCGGGATGGAAGAACTGGAAGAAAGTGTCTGGGGGAGCAGTGCGTCAGGAGATTAGGGATTAAGTTGAGGGGAAAAGTGCATACGACAGTTGTGAGACCTGCGATGACGTATGGAGCAGAGACATGGGCAATAAAGAAGATACAAAAGAAAAATCTGGATGTGGCAGAGATGAGGATGTTGATAGGGATGTCTGGGGTGATAAGAAGTGATAATATCAGAAACGAGGTAATTAAAGGTACCTCAAAAGTTAGAGAAAATTCAGATAGTATGGTCATGTCGTTAGGAGGGCTGAACAGTATGTTGGGAAGAGGGTGATGGAAATGGATAGACAGGTTAGAAGACGGAGGGAGAAACCAAAGCGTATGTGGATGAATTGCATCAATGACGACCTGAGGTCTAAAAGTTTGTTGGGTGATGAGGTATGGGACAGAAACAAATGGAAAACAACTGCCAGAAAAATAGACCCCACATGAAAATGGGAAAAGATGTA
>JAXCGZ010005325.1:0-5000 GCA_037179515.1 Halocaridina rubra
ACGGTGATCAACACTGTGAAGTTAACACAAATAGTGACAAAACCGACCCGCATAACCCCTAATTCTAGGACTCTTATAGATCTGATAATAACAAATAAAGTGGAAAGTATACCATATTGGGACGTAGTTCCCTGCCCAATTGCAGACCACGAGCTGAACATTGCTATGCTAAACATAAACAAGTCCAAAAGGAAGCCTCTCCTCAAGACATTCCGGTGTCTAAAAAATTACTCCGCTGATATCTTTTGTGAAACATTAATCAACAACACAAATGCACTTAATAGAATTAAATACACAGATAACGTCGATTTGCAGGTTGAGATTCTAACAAAAGTCTTACTTGAATGCTTAGATAGTTGTGCACCCATTGTAACAAGAAAAATAACCCGCCCCTCAGCCCCCTGGCTAACTAATGACATCAAAGAGGCAATGCAAATCAGAAATCAAATACAAAAAGAGCTAAAAATGAATAGATATGATATGACTCTCCGAGAACGTTATAAAACAGAAAAGAAACATGTCAGATCTCTCATCAGTGTAAGTAAAAAAGACTTTTACAAAAAACAATTTAATGACTCTAGACATGATACAGCAGTGACATGGAAAGTGATAAGAAGCATGATACCAAATGAAAAGAGTACCTCAGAAAGTTATGAAAATATTACGGAGTTGAAAGACAAAGCAGAAAACTTTAATAACTATTTTGCTAACGTTGGCAAAAATACATATGAAAAAACTCAAGAAAACATCACTGAGTAATTGCTTAAATGACAATTCTTCCAATGTAAACACAAGAGAGTACTTCAAGATAAATCCTATCGATTGTGCTACCCTAATTCTTACCATAAAGAGCCTAAGAAACTCTGGCTCTTATGGTTCAGATGGTATACCATTTTAGTTCATCAAAGACGCTCTACCCATGATTGCATCCTATATTCTAACTATTATGAACACTTCCATTGTCACTAAAAAGTTTCCTGACTCTTGGAAAATATCACCTTTAATACTTCTGCATAAAAAAGGGGACAGAGAAGATGTGACAAACTATCGTCCCATTTCCCTGCTACCCATTTTCTCTAAAATATTAGAAAAAATTATTGCATGCCAACTTATGTCATATTTAGAATCAAATAGACTATTAAGTATTAACCAACATGGTTTCAGACCGAAACTTTCGACGGAAACTGCACTGCTTAAAGTTACGAATAGTATATATAATAATATAGATATGAAAAAAATATCTATTCTTGTATTATTGGACTTATCAAAAGCCTTCGACAGTGTAAACCATGAAATTCTTTTAAGTAAATGTATTAACTTAAATATTGATCCAAGCTGGTTTAGCGAGTATCTATCTAATCGTAAACAGTCCGTCCATACGTCTTAACAACATTATCTCTGTGCCAAAAAATGTATCATTTGGTGTTCCACAAGGATCAGTACTTGGTCCTATCCTCTTCTCCATTTACGTAAATGATCTATCTTTCATTTCTGACTGTCTAGTCGTACAATATGCAGATGACACTCAACTACTCCTTAGTGGTGATATTAATAATCTCCCAGAGCTAACTTTAAGAGCAGAAAACACTCTGTCAAAAATTAAAACCTATTTCCAAGAAATTGGGCTGTTACTTAACGAAAGTAAAACACAGTGCATATTTACTGGTTCATGGTTCCACATAGCACAAATTCCAGAAAACACAACAATTAATTTTTGCGACAATATTATCACACCTAGCAAAACAGTCAAAAACCTAGGAATTCACTTTGATAACCACATGTTGTTTGATTCCCACATAGATAAAGTATGCAAAAAGGTTACAGGAACATTAATGTACTTATCACGTATAAAAGACAATTTTGAGACTACCACTCGAATAACTGTTGTTGAATCTCTAGCCCTAAGTCACATTAATTACTGCACAACTGTTTGGGGATCTACCACTAAGACTCAGATAAACAGAATACAGAAGCTTATTAATTTTGCAGCTCGAGTTGCCCTGGGAGGAATAAGAAAATATGACCACATCACACCAGCTCTCAATAAACTTGGGTGGCTGCAGGCAGAAAATAAGGTCGCTTATGCTATTTATGTTTTTGTATTCAAAATTTTGGACCATCATTATCCTTGCTGGCTATTTGATTTAAAAACAGTCAGGGATATAAGGGGAACCAACACCAGACAGAGCAGTGAGCTCTTTATTCACAGAACAAACACAGAAGCAGGTTCAAAGATGATCACTATCAAAGGGCCAACACTCTGGAATAATATTCCAGAGCATCTTAAAAATGCATCCTCCTTCACAGCTTTCAAAGGCAAACTATATAGTTTTCTTTTGGACAAATAGTTGCTGCTCATTAAGAACTAATTATTCTCATTGTAAGGAAACAAATATGGAAATGATGCCGATAATAACGATCCTGTATCTAGTGGCATACTCACTACTTTATTATTAACATTATTGTTAACATTTTTATTACAGCATTATTATTTTCTATGAAAGCTACATTTAATTTAACTATATGTCTAACCCTCTTATTTATTAGTTTAATTACATGTCTACTTATAAGTTACTATTAATGTTGAATAACCATTGTACAAAATGGAAATAAATGTTTATTTGTTTGTTTTGTTTGCCCTCTATATTTTCATTGTTTTCAAGTAGTCTCTTTTTAACACTGCAGTTTTCCCCTTTCCATCTCCTAGAGTGGGGGTGACATGAATATTACCTCCCTGTTCCCCTGCGTATTGTAAAAGTCGACTGATTGAGGTGGAGTGAGGGAATAGGGAATCCTCCCATCGTCATATCCTCCCGCAGAGCATCAAAGTTTTGCTTCGACTCTGCCAACCCCATATAAGTGAGATCATGGAACTTTTATAGGGATAGACAGCAATAACATCGTACTCTTAAACTCTTAGACGGCTCTTGACCTTTGTCTTAAGAATGAAAAAAAAAAGCTGTCTCGTAGACAGAACATTGACAGGAAGTGGACGATGCTATCGGATAAATTGTTAGTCACGACTGTGCGATTGCGTAAGCTTAAATGCACACTCACTTAATGATGAGGTCACAACCTAGACGCGGTAGAAAGATGAGCATGCAAGAATTGCGTGTCTCTAATCACTGAGAGAGATGCACACACACGCACACGCACATGCACACACACACACGGGAAGTTACGAGCTTGGGGCTCATTCCCGTAAGCACAATTAGGTAATTACACACACACACACACACACACACACACACACACACACACACACACACACACACACACACACACACACACACACACACACACACACACACACAAAGAGGATTCTTTTACATCTCCATTTTCGTGTTGTTTAAATACAAGAAATGAAACTGTAGTCATTTTCCAGGTGTCTGGTGGCTTCCAGGTCGTGTTGGGCTGATGGAATCTTGTTCAGATATTTAATTCATATTACAGCAAATGGAGTAATGTCTCTGTTTGCACTATATAACTGGAGTCATATGCCATAGAATTCACTAAAGTAAGTGTGTGTCCTTGTTATGGTTAGGCAATTTGGGAAATATCCTTATGATCTGGGTGTCTTATAGTCTTCAAGTATTCTGTAGTGTCTTCTTCTTCTTCTTCTTCTTCTTCTTCTTCTTCTTCTTCTTCTTCTTCTTCTTCTTCTTCTTCTTCTTCTTCTTCTTTACTAACCCGTCTTTACACGGGGTCGCTGTCTTTGATGTGCTAACTCCTCCTGCCTCTGTCGCCTGTCATGTTGGTATCCTGGCCCGATTTTCTTATAACGGTGTCTTATAATATCATGATAACTTGAAACCTCAAATCTTACTCTCTGGATTTAAGCATTTCTTTCCCTTTTATTTTATATGCTGGATCTCATGGAAATCTGGAATCGTGAGGTGAGAAGTGACTTAAGTCCTCATTCCAGTATGTGTTTGGGCTGGAAACCCCTGAAATCACAGGACTGGATTCCCGTGAAGGTTTTTTTTTTAGTCTGGAAGTCTATTTGTATATAATGACCGTAGTACATCAGTGGTAGGTAGTCACCGTGGATCAAGCAGTAGCGTCCGCGACTTTGAGACGTCAGGTCGAGGGTTCGCGCCCCGTCACAGTCTGAGGTTAGCAAGGGCATACACTCAGGGTAACGATTACATCTGCCAAACCAAGTCCTTCGCAAGAAGGCAACCGTCCTAGCCCTTAGTAGAAAAGGGAGTCCGTGACGTAAAACAAGTACATCAGTGGTAAATCGCTCAAGTCCGACTAACGGGAGCGCGATCTCACCGCGGGGAGTTAGGATAGGCATCCAACCTGAATTTTCCCGCTCCATCTTGTCTGTTTCTACCGCTATTCGAATGGGAACCATTCTCTTCCGGGTTTACGTCACGGACTCCCTTTTCTGCTAAGGGCTAGGACGGTTGCCTTCTTGCGAAGGACTTGTTTTGGCAGATGTAATCGTTACCCTGAGTGTATACCCTTACTAACCTCAGACTGTGACGGGACTCGAACCCTCGACCTGACGCCTCAAATCGGGGACGCTACCGCTTGTGCTCAAGTCCGACTAACGGGAGCTCGATCTCACCGCGGGTAGTTAGGATAGGCATCCAGCCTTAATTCTCCAGCTCTATCTTGTCTGTATCGACCCCTATTCGAATGGGAACCATGTGTGGCAAATAAAATCGCATGGAATTAGTCCTTTTTTGTTTTAGAGGCTAAGTAAACGGAGTACTTTATCAGACTCTGGCAACTGCCAGAACTTTAGTCCATTGAAGTCCTTGGACTGGATTTCCTTTGAGTCTTTTAGTACTGAAGTTACGTATGGATTTAGAATTAAGTCCGCAAGAAGGCAGCCGTCCTAGCCCTTAGTTGATAAGGGAGTCCGTGACGTAAAACCGGAACATCATTTCAAGTTTGAGCCTTTTTGTCTAAGAAACTTTAATAGCCTAGACAAATGCTTTTAAAGTCTCAAGGCTCAATGTCTAGAAATGCAAGGACTATAACTGAGA
>JAXCGZ010005326.1:0-12591 GCA_037179515.1 Halocaridina rubra
AAAGTAGATATGCTTTCGTTTGGTCTAGAAAGAAAAGAACTCTCGCACACACAAAGATTACTTAAGATATTTTCACATTATTTTCACAAGAATGGTTGGTTCATTCCTATCCTGGAAAAAGAAGTGTGTGTTTTGATATCCTAAAAGGAAGAAAAAAGATATGCCATTGTTTTGATCCTCTCTTGAAAAAGTGCAGTGAGTGTTGTTTTCTTTTTGAAAGATTTTTTTTTTTTTTTGCCCAAGAATGAGTGTTTCAATGCAGTCCTGGAGAAAATGTCGTGTATTTTGATATCCTAGAACAATGAAGTAAAAGAATGCTTGTGTTTTGATCCTTGTGTGATGAAAAGGAAAGAGAGTTATAAATTTGATCCATTCTGGAGTAAAAATTGAACGATTTGTATTTATCCTATCTTGGACTGAAAAGCAATCAAGACTGCGTTGTCATCTTTCCCTAAAGAAGAAAAAGAGAAAATGGTCTTTTGATCCCGTAAAAAATAAACTGTTTTGAGCCCGTTTGGGGAGAACAGCAAAAATGCGTGTTTTCGACTTGTCTAGAAAAGTCAATAATGAGTGTTTTGATCGTTTTTTAAAAGAAAAGAAAAACACTAATATATATATATATATATATATATATATATATATATATATATATATATATATATATATATATATATATATATATATATATATATATGTATATATATGCATATATATGTATATATATGCATATATATATGTATATATATATATATATATATATATATATATATATATATATATATATATATATATATATATATATATATATATATATATATATATATATATATATATATATATATATATATATATATATATATATATATATATATATATATATATATATATATAAATATATATATATATATATATATATATATATATATATATATATATATATATATATATATATATATATATATATATATAAATATATATATATATATATATATATATATATATATATATATATATATATATATATATATATATATATATATTGTGTCTCATGAAAGCTTGTAAAAATAAAGTTAGTAAACCTCAAAATGTATGTTACTGTTTTTTTTTTTTTTTTTTTACAAAGTAGGTTTGTTTTGATCTTTTATTGAGAATGAAGCCCAATAAAGCAGTCATAAAAAGAAATTGCTTTAAATGACATGTGCATTTTTATCCTATATGCAAAAAAAAATATAATAATAAAGTGGATACCTCATGCTTTTTTTGGTGAAGACTTTGTATTCCTACCTTATAGTCAAAATGAAAACGGAAGTTAAATATAGTGAAAGTGATTTAAAGGACAGATTTATATAAACCATAACCTACCAGATGACAGGAAGAGGCGAGGAAAAACTACAGTCTGAAATATGCTCGTGGGATGAGATTATTTTTCTTCAAATGTCATGAGTCACGAGGTCACACACACACACACACGTCATAACACTCCTGTTGCATGGAATGAATCAGACTGAGCAAGACTTGAATATTACAACACATGGCTTTTGCATCCATGTTAGAGCAATATTCATTCTTGCAAAGAAATGTCATTGCTTAGAGGGTCTAATGGACTGTAGGATAGAACATTTTGGATATGAAAATTGCAGTTGAGCTAATAATGAATACTTTGTTGAAAAATCTAACAGCTAACTTTCCTCAAGCACAAAGAAGAACACTGTATTAAAGCTCCCTATGAGACCCAGTGAAGGGTGAACTTCTGAGGACTTGTTTTCTTTATGTCAATCATAGTGCGAATTAATCATAGTATTACAATCTTCGATTCATGAAGATTACTTATTAATTAAGCCTAAATAAAGTAATTGAAAAAAAAATTACCACTGAGATGCCATTAGTTTTGCAACTAGGGCTTGCAGTTTGTTAGAATATTTTTTTTTTCAAATCAAATGATTCTTACAGAAAAAAATTAAGAATATACTTGCATATAATGAAGCAAAAACTCCAGAGGAGTATGATCCTCTGGCGTCTATAAGTTTAATCTTTAGGCTATTACTAAATTTGCAAGTACATTTTTGGAAATCATGCTGACAACGATGAGGATCTGTAGAGAGTTGGAAACATTGATTATAAAAGAAATGCTTAGACAATCAAAGATATATCCAGAACTGAACCTCCTACGACAAGCCGTCAGGCTCATTGATGATATCCCAGGAGTTACAGCAAAAAAAAAAAAAAAATCCCTATATGCAGGATAACACGATGGACACAAAACCTAGTCTCCTCTGCTACAAACATTTCTTCTTACATATTTTTCATTCAGTATAAAGATACTTGAACTATCTTCATGTAGTAAAGCCTCCATCAGATCATGAATATCTGGCGACATCATCTTTTAATGATGCAAAACATTTTGAGAGAGATCATTATGTTTTGTTTTGCTTTTCCTTGGGTGATGTATAAGATCTAACGAGTTCAGTGTGTAAACCTCCAATTGGCTCATTCATGTTAAGGGTTATAAGTTGCTTGAATACGTGCATAATGAAACATTATGAAAAATTATTGTGTAATCTATAACTGGGTGGATGAGCTCGACGTGACAGGGTCCGTCTATTAGAATAAGCAAAGTATTTTAGCTCGCTTGAATAAAGATACTATAATCAAATAGTATTATCTAGTTAACTCGAATTTGGATTAATTTGTATAATACGGAGTCATAAATAAACCTACAAGGGCCTCCGCATAAAGGATCAGACAGACAGACAGGCAGGCAGAACACAGACAGATATGTTGCAATTCATCGTTTACTAAATACCGAATTTATTCTTTGTGCTTTATCTGCAGAACTTGCATTTATTTGCTTAGAAGTAGTGGCATGTATAGAAAGATAAGAAGGTTATTAGATTAACACACAGACAATACATATGGCCCCCAGTACCCGGCATAAAAGGGTGCTAAGATCTTGTTGACTCCACTGTTGGCGTAAGGGTATACACGCTTGGTGAAAGTAATGGTTTTGCCCTTAACCTTGCATATCCTGATAGATCTGCTTCTTTCACTCTTCACTTTTTAAATATTCGTTGTCTGAACTCTAATTTTTCGTCTATGGAACTGCACTTGCATACATCCCTACCTAACCTCCTCCTTCTCCCAGACACCCATATGTATAGCAATGCTTCCTCTGAGCCATTTCAAATGTCTCACTATGACATGTATTCTCGTTTCCATACCAAAGCTAGGGTCTGTGCCTATTGCAATACTAACAATTCTATTTCAAGGCTTATGGACCTTGAATCTCCTGACTTTGATACTCTCTGGCTGAAGATGCATCTCTCAACTACCACTGTATTCCTTTGCTTCTGCTGCTGCTGCTCTCCTAACTCCATTGACTTCGTGTCTTTCCTTGAATATCTGCCCTCTTGCCATGATTCCTTGCCATCTTCTCACCCACACACTGAAGTTCTCTTTAGTGGGGATTTCAATGTACACCACAGTGAGTGGCTTAATTCCTCTCACACTGATGTGGAAGGAAGTGAGGCCCTTACTTTCTCTACTACTCACGATCTGGAGCAAATTATCAAACATGCTACTCGTGTTCCCAGTCGCCACAAACATGCAACCAACACTCTTGACCTATTTCTTACTTCTAATCCATCAAACTTCTTATATTCTGTGCTTTCCTTTCTTGTTAGATCTGACCACTCTGTGAACTCAATCTATTCCATTTTCGCTCCCCCTCCATCAATTCCTATTACTCAGCGCCACCTTTGGGACTTTGAGCATACCCAACGTAATAATTTGCTTAACTTCCTCTTTGACTTCCCATGGGATGATAATACTTTTGGTCCCGCAACCCTGATCAGGTAGCCATAAAAGTTGCCGAGATCATAAACTCAGGAATGGAGGCGATCATCCCCTCCTCTATGAAAACTTTTTCTCCCCTCATCCTTGGTTAGACTGCACTTGCTCCATGGCTATTCTGGCCAGGGATTGGATACACCAATTGTACCAAGTCTCTCCTTCTGATTTAAGTCACTCTGCTTTCATTACAGCTAATAATTGCTGTACTGCTCAGATTCGAAGGTCTAAAGCTTCCTTTGTAATCAGGAAAGTTGATGACCTTAACTCCTCTTCCACTGATAAATGTTGCTGGTCTTAAGCTAAAAACTTCTTGGAAAACTTTTGTAACTCAAGCCTCCCCCCCCCCCTCATTCATTCCGATGGTTCTATAGCTTTCTCTCCCACTGATATAGCCTCTCTCTTTATACCCCATTTTTCTGCCAGTTCTTCCATAGGTGATTCCAGAACACCTGTCCCTCATTCATTACCTCTCTCTAACCATATGCCATCCCTTATCCTTTCTTCACGCAAAGTTCATGAGGTTCTTCTCTCGCTAAAGACGAACAAGGCATCTGGACCCAATGGTATCCCTGCAAGGCTCTTTAAGGAGTTTGGGGATGAGGTGGCGCCAATGCTTTGCCATCGTTTTTGCCTCATTCTCTCAACCAGTATCTATCCTTCATCTTGGAAACTTGCTCTAATGCAACCTATTCCTAGCCTCAGTTATGGCAAAAGTCTTTTAAATTTTGGTCAATTCTCACTTCCTGAAACATTTTAAATCTAACTCACTTATCTTCGATCACCAGTACGACTTCCGCAAGGCAAGATCCACTGGTGACCTCCTGTCCCATCTTACTCATGTCTGATCATCTTCTCTGGGGAACTATGGGCAAGCTTTTGTCATCGCCCTTTATTTATCTAATGCTTTTGACAGAGTCTGGAGGAAGGCTCTGTTGTCCAAATTCCTTGCATATGGCTTTACCTCTTCTCCCCGTTCTCTGATTTCCAGTTTTCTCTCTGACTGTTTTATTTCTGTGGTTGTTCACGGCACAACGTCTATTCCATTCCCTGTTACCAGTGGTGTTCCACAGGGCTTTTCTTTCACTTAGCCTCTTCCTTCACTTCAGCAACAATTGTCTTCAGTCCTCATCCTCCTCTCTTCTCCACGCCTTTGCCGACAATTTTACCCTTCATTTCTCCTATGCCTTCTCTCCACATTCTTCATCTCCTACCCGTAATCAGCTTCGTATTACTCTTTCTTTTACTCTCAACTTCGATTTGCAGAGGGTATCTTAGTTGGGCACCCAATACTGTACTTAGTTAAATCTTATGCTTCAATGACAAAGTTTCTGGCTATTTCTTTATCTTCTCCTCCTGACAGCTCTTTTGTCTGCGAAACTAACGAAATTTACCCTATCAATTCTATTAACATAATATGAAACCAGATAACCTCTATCTTATCTTGGAGGACTCACATAATCCAAATTTTTAAATCTGCATCCAAAAAATTGCCGGTTCTGTTTTGTTTTTGTCATTACCTTTCTTCTTTATAGTTACTTAAAATATACTTATTGCCTTGATAGGGTTGAATCTAAGGCAGACAGACTCATTTATGACTCTTCTCTTACTTTTAATCGGAATTCTCTTTCTCTTCATTATAAGCATCATCCCTTTCTCTTCTCTATCACTACTACTTCCATCACTGCTCTGCTGAATTGGCGATTTGCATCCCTCCTCCACTGCCGAGGCCGCATAAGAATCGCTAAGTGGCCTCTTCTCACAACTACTGTGTGAAGTTTTGTAGCTCGCAGTTCAGTCGGTACAGTGACTGCTTCTTCCCATCTACCTCCAGACTCTGGAACTCTTCCTCCTTCTGTTTTTCTTAATTCTTATAACTTATCCTCCTTCAAAAGTCGGATATTTCATCATCTCAGAGCCTAATCCTGCCATATATCTAGGTCCTCAGTTCTTCAACTATTCTTTCACCCTGTCCTTTTCCAATTGTGTATCATTACCTAATTTCTGCCTTGTCCTTACGATTTTACTTTTTATTTCTCTCAATAGTTTTTTTGCGGCTGGGCCTCTATTGATGAGGGCAATTTTCTTGGCTGTCCAGATATAATACTCATATAAATATACAGGTAAATATACAAACAGTCAGAAAAATGTACAAAGATATACCGAATCATCATTATCAAGCCTTTCAGTTTCTCCTCTCTGGGGGCCACAACTGGTCAGTCATCTCCATATCACTGAGTCCTCTGTATTCTCAGTTACATCAAACACCCATTTGTTCTCCCTCTCCACATTGATAAACCTCTTCTTCGCCTACCTCTCCCCTCCTATCTGGCAGCTCCATCCTCAGCATCCTTCTCCCAACATGCCCTTTATTCCTTCTTAGCACATGCCCAAACAATCTCAGTCTCACCACTCTCACCATGTCCCCAGATCGTCTTACCTGCACTGTCCCTTTAATACTAAATCATCTGTTTGCCTTTTAATTTACCGGTGTTGTATTAGTAGATTTATGTGTAGCAGCCATAAAAGTAGTAGCATATACACTACTGTAGAGATTAATAGATAGACTTGTCGATAGATTGATAAAGGGTTATATAGGTGATCATATAGTCACGTGAGATATGCTGATAGATAAATATATAAAAACAAATTCACACTGTTATACCACAATCTCTTCTTTCACTATATTCATTAATTGTCACTTATTTTCAGGTTCTGTATCAACAAGGTAGTAAAATATTCTCACATGTATAAGAGATACATAACAGAAAGTCGAGATAGTCTCCTAGTTTAATGAATCCCCAATATATGCTTTACTTCCAGGGGCAGTATCAGCAGAATTATGCATGCGTATGCCTAGAGGTGGTGGCATATACACTCATGTGTATGCTGCATTGGGAGAACTACCTGCTGTACTCGTGGCATCAACCCTCTTACTCGATTTTCTTCTTATGTCTGCCATTGGTATGTAAAAATGTATTTCTGTTTTACGTGGATATTTTCCTTAGTCGTAATACCAATCTTTGGGAAGTAAAATTTTGTAATACCTCCGTATCATCTTGTTAATATGTCTTTCCAATCTTGACACCTTGGTACTTCAAATCGTATATTCGTCTAGGATACCAGTACAAAGGCGCCGTATATCACCGCTGGAGAGTTTAATGAACCGCGTCACTTTGAGAAATTTTGAAAATTTATCATTCATTATGTACCTCCTTAGGCATATTTATTTAAACACTGAAGGTATGGGGGTAAACCAGCTATGGCTGTGGGCCTCACGGTAGAAGACTCTTGCCCAAGATTCTTGCCCACTTACCTTGTGGCGACCCTTTACCCCTAAGAGCTAAGAAGAGTGACCGGGGTATACTAGCTTCTGGTGAATGTGTGATCTCACTCAACCACCTTTTTTCTAAGGGGAATTGAGGCCATTGTATGGCAAATTTAATCGTTTTTATCATGTACTATTTGTAATCACGCATGACAATATCCTACTTACAAATTTTTGCTGCGATATAAAATGCATAACTTCATGCACCGTTCCATGTGTCACAATTAGTTTCCATTCGATTGGGGGTGGTCATCAACATGTCGGGACGGGAGCATGTAGTTTGGATGTTCTTCCTAACGCCCCTCGGTGAGCCCAAACACGTGAAAGTCGTTCTCTGAGTCGCGCAATCTAGCACTTAGCTACAGCGGCCCCTCCCATATGAGATATGTAAACATTCGTATGCCCTGCATGTCGTAAAAGTCTACTAAATGAGATAAGGAAGAAAAGTGTGGCAATTCCATCCTCGCTCATTTTTTCATGCCACACAGCAATAGTTGGAGTGGGAGAGGATGGTTAGGGTGTAATGAAGCCGGACTAGACTATAAAATTTGAAAAAAGAAAAGAAAAAAAAGTTAAGCTGACTTCCGCATCGCAAGTAAATGAAAAATTAATGACTGTTTATGCTTGGTGATGTTTAATTAGGTAATATTTGTTATCTTAAGCTCATTTACGAATAGTTGGTAGTTGAAGTTAATAAAGTTTTAGCTGCTTCATATATTTTTTTATTGTTTCGTATTTTTTTATGTTGGGTGAAGTCAATATACACATATAGCAAAAATAAATTAAGGAATATATATTATATATATATATATATATATATATATATATATATATATATATATATATATATATATAAAATTGTCGCCATAGCATAGTGGTAGCGTTCGCGATTTTGAGGTGTCAGGTCGAGAGTTCGCAGCCCACCACGGTCTGAGGTTAGAAAGGGCATTCACTTAAAGTAGCGATCACAACCTCTAAAACCAAAGTTCTTCGCAAGAAGGCACCGTATATATATATATATATATATATATATATATATATATATATATATATATATATATATATATATATATATATATATATATATATATATATATATATATATATATATATATATATATATATATATATATATATATATATATATATATATATATATATATATATATATATATATATATATATATATACAATTAAATGTAAGCACACGCGCGTGCGCGTATTCCCTTATTTTTGGCACTAGCAAATGGCCGTTTTTACAGTCTACATAAAGCACTAATAAATGACAACATTCATATTAATGTGCGTTAGTATTGTAATTTTTGTGTAACTTTATTTATTCAGCTGTAAGAGGAAAAACGTTACATATGACTCCCTCCTTTCTGACTTCATCTAACTCCGTATTATTTTTTCAGTTGATATTATTAATCAGACTTTGATGCTGAATTTTTCAGTTGAAGTGTAATGATGGAAGTATTACAATAATAATAATAATAATAATAATAATAATAATAATAATAATAATAATAATAATAATAATGATGATGATGATGATGATGATGATGATGATGATGATGATGATGATGATGATGATGATGATGATGATGATGATGATGATGATGATGATGATGATGATGATAATAATAATAATAATAATAATAATAATAATAATAATAATAATAATAATAATAATAATAATAATAATAATAATAATAATAATAATAATAATAATAATAATAATAATAATAATAATGCCGATGATATGTTAATAAACATTTTTAATAAAGATGACTTTTATATAATTTGCGACAGTAATCAAATATTAATCTTGCATTTTTTTTTTTTTTTTGCACCAGCTGCAAGGGGAAGCAGTCAGTATTTGGCTTCAGCCTCAAATTACAGCTTCTCTGACACAATTCTCCCCCATCTGATCCGTGTGGAAGATTCGCAGTACCTTGCAAGTTACTGTGACATACCCGCCGCTGGACTCACAATTATATCTACTATTATGGTCACAGTTGGCACCAAGGTAACATTAGAGATAAGAAGTAATAATAAAAACCCCTTTTGGCAAGATAATTGTCATTAGGGAAGAAAACCATTGCATATTCATTCAGATATATTTTATTATTGATTCCGATAAGTGTTGATTATGTGTCTATGAACTCATGATTTTCAAAGTCAATTTTCAAAAAATTCATTTTCTCCCTTAGGTTGTGTGCCAAGTGGGTGGAGTTGGAATTGGTATGTCTCTGCTCATACTGATGGCTGCACTTGGGGCAGCCCTGACCACTTCTGATCCCCGCCATTGGACAAATCCTCCTGGATTTTTTCCACAGGGCTTACATGGGGTAATTATATAGCCTAACTCTTAAAATCTTTTTATCAAATTATGAAATTGTATAAATTATAATTGTTCCTTGAAGAATCACCGTTATAAACATTTGTGAGAAAATTTTGCCATTTATAATAAATAATAGATTCAAAATTAAAAGTAAATTTTTCATTTCATTTGTGGATTCCATTTATTTTTATATTTTCTTTTATTTAAATTAGGTTGTGTGTGGAGGAGCGTTGCTATATGTGGGACTTGGAGGCATCCACATTGCTTCGTTATTGGCAGGGGAATGTAAGCAATACAGAACCATAGCAGGGTGTATGGGTGTCGGTATGGGGGTAGTGGCACTGGTAACCCTCTTTCCCAGTGCAGTTATTGTAACCTTATCCACTACTAACCTTTCTACAGTAGCACCTCTAACTCAATTGTTCCCAGGTGCATCCCTGGGAGGAATGAGAGCACTTGTTAGTGTAGGTGGTGTAGTTGGATTATGGGCTGCTTGTCTTGGAGGAATCTTTGGAGGTTCTCGCCTTTTACAGCGCTTAGCATGTGATGGGCTCGCACCAAGGTGTCTCCGTAAGATATGTCATGGGACCACATCTCCTTGGAGAGCAGCTCTCTCTTGTGGAGTTTTAGCCACTTGTATAGCAGCTCTGGCATCGTCAACTCATCTGCTGAGAGCTGCTGGTGCAGGCACAGCTACAGCTGGAGTTGCAGGGGCAGCAGCTGTGTTGGCACACAGGTACAGACCTCGATCACATTCATCAGTTCTTCATATTGATACTCCTGATACAAGCCAGTCTCGCAGTATCAGTCTTCCTGAACTTACAGAAGTTAAAGCGCCATCACACGAACCCTATAACAATGGTTTTAATCCATCAGACAATTCTCGTGTTCCAAGCAAGTCGTACAATGATATACAGCCCATTGCACATTGTTCCTATGCCCACGATGACATTCAGTCCATTGCGTATGAAGATGAAGAACCCCGTCAGATGGCTGTAGAATGGACAGGTGGAACGTGGGTCACAGCGGTCATTGAGCCCCCTCAACCTCCTACGTGGATGTCATGGAGAACGTCTCGTTTTCTCATGACCACCTTCATTATTAATTGCTTAGCAGGTGTTAGTGTTGTAAGAGGAGCCAAGGAGTTAGGCGTTGGTGAATGGGCATGGGCAGGAGTGGCACTTTGTATATTCGGTTGCATAGTTTGTGGAGTAGGTTTATGGATGCAACCAAGACATTCATCCTCAACAACAACTCAGCAGGAGGGTGTTCCTTTACTTCCTCTAATGACTATTCTTACCAATATCCTGCTGTTGCTGCATTTGCCAAGCATTGCTCTTATAAGTGCTGCATGTGTCTGGGTAATAACTACCAGTGTTTGGTTGGTTCATGGTCGAAGATTAAGCCTAGAGGCAGTACTTATGCATGCACTACTTACTCATAATAATCAGGAAGGACCTTCGGATATGCTGTAGTTATGGATATTTATTGACAATATTATCGATGCCTTTTGTCCCAGACGATCTGAGACTGTTTTGGTGATGTGCTTATATTGAACAATGATCTTTATATAGTACATATACAATAATTTCTTATCCTATTTAAAACTGAAGGAAGCGAATAATAGAAAACTCGAAAGATTTCCTTCCTGACACGCTGAAATTAATACCAAATATATATCACAAACAAAGAACAGTCAGCGTTACTTCTCTGTCCATAAAGCTCTTTAATTTGCTTAAATTGAAAGGTTCTGATCATGATAAATGAAAAGGCATAGACAACAGAGGAAAAAGTCGAATATTCCTTCAAGGTGTGCATAAACTATGACCTAATAGAATGACTATCTGTCTTTTGTGAATTAGTGTCAATTAAGCGTCTGCATAGATCTTTATTTAGCACAAACTGAAATATTTTCTCAAAAACAGGATATCAAGAGAAAATTTGAAATTGCTCTTTCCACGTACTAGACGCTTATATGAGAGGCTAAATTGTTAGTTTATATTTGAAGAAAGACTTTTTTTTTTATTATATACAGGAAAACTGTATTATGAAAGACTCATCTCTCTGTAAGGTGGACAGAGAAATAAAAAATGTGAAACTTTCCTTCAGAGAATAATTATACATAAGTCATATAAATATTGCATTTGCCAGTCTGAGCAGTTAATATGTTACTCTGTACATGAAAAGAAAGAGAACACGTTTATTTTGAGAGATACACTTTTTATGAAAGGAAGAGAAAACAATGAAAAGGTTGTGATATCTTCAAAATACTTATGAGTCAAGACTGTATAACTTGTTTTTATTTATGTAAAATAAAAAAAATGCGTTTATATTATAACCGCAAAAAGGCTGTATGAAAAAAAAAGAAACCCTGATCTTGTAAGTAATAACACTTCCAGTGAGTACTGAGTGTGATTAATCTAGTTCCATGTATAAAATTAATTATGATTATCATATCAGTGTTAGATATCATATGACCAATTCTTATCTTCCAAATACTAAAAACGAAGAGAAAACTATTCACACAGAGTCTATATCTAGTACCCTTGATTCGAATATTACATAACGTGGGAATTCTGACTGAAGAGTTACGTAATAGAGATGATTAGTCTACTATAAAGATTTGTAATAAAAATGTGCTCCGAGATCAATTGTAAATATCCTACATATATTTTCAAGGGAGAATTGTGTAATATGTTCATTGTTTGGTTAAAAGCCAACAATATTAACTGTACAAACAAATGGTTCTTAATTCCCTACTTGCCATCAAAACTAGTATATATATATATATATATATATATATATATATATATATATATATATATATATATATATATATATATATATATATATATATATATATATATATATATATATATATATATATATATATATATATATATATATATATATATATATATATATATATATGTATATGTATATGTATATGTATATGTATATGTATATGCATATGTATATATATATATATATATATATATATATATATATATATATATATATATATATATATATATATATATATATATATATATATATATATATATATATATAT
>JAXCGZ010005327.1:0-12549 GCA_037179515.1 Halocaridina rubra
GGTAGAAGTCGGGGAATTAAGATTGGATACCATTCCCAACGCCCAGCGGGTAAAAACGACTCTTAATACCATTACACAGCAGAATAAATAAGACATGCGAAGATAGAGACTGAAAAAAATAATGGAAAAAATTACATAAAGACATTTCAGTATCATTATGCAATAAAGTAAAAAATAAAACACAAATGGAAATATAGATTGAATCCATAAACATGAAAAAAACAAATAATCAAATTGTACACCGCAAGAGAGGACCGGGCGCTCTATTTCACGCAGTAATCAGTTCAAATTAAATTGGCAAAGGGATACAACATTCTTAACAATCGCCATAGGTAATCTCTCTCTCTCTCTCTCTCTCTCTCTCTCTCTCTCTCTCTCTCTCTCTCTCTCTGTTGTCTGTGTCTGTTAGTCTATCTATCTATCAATTTATCTATCTATCTATTTATCAATCAATCTATCTAATCTATCTATCTATCTATCTATTAATCTATCTATTAATCTATCTATTAATCTATCTATCTATCTATCTATCTGTCTATCCATCTATCTAAATATCTATCTATCTATCTTGCCATCAAACTATCTATCTATCTATCTGTCAAGCATACACACATGTACGAATGCACACACTTCTACAACAAGCAAGCGACGGAGAGAGAGAGAGAGAGAGAGAGAGAGAGAGAGAGAGAGAGAGAGAGAGAGAGAGAGAGAGAGAGAGAGAGAGAGAGAGAGAGAGAGAGAGAGAGAGAGAGAGAGAGAGAGAGAGAGAGAGAGAGAGAGAGAGAGAGAGAGAGAGAGAGAGAGAGAGAGAGAGAGAGAGAGAGAGAGAGAGAGAGAGAGAGAGAGATCACCCAAGATGTAACGAAGATTCTTCACACAAGTAATTTTCCGCATGACATCATCACCCGTCATGTTGCAACTACTGACCGGAAGTTGACTTATGACACGCTTAAATGAAGCAGTAATAGAAAAAATAAACTAAAAAACTAAAAAAGAGAAAGAAAAAGCTACAGGAGGCAAAAATAGAAATAACAGAAGGTATAGTATGAAAAAAGATTAATCAAAAGAATAAAAAGTCAATCGAGGAATGATATTAATTCTTAACTTTTTTACACTGTCCGCTCAGACTATTTTACTTATTATATTACTTACGATTTTCATACAAAAATAGTTTACTGAACCCGCGATAGTCGCTTCCGGCACCCGCACGCATCCACTGAACTACCGCGGCCAACGAAGTATATGTGGGTATGATTGTAAATAAGAGGAAGAAACGATGGTTGGATTATTAAATATGTACCACAAGTGTCGGACTTCCTGCCCGATGCCCCTTCAGGGAATAAAGATATTTATGAGGCAATCTGATCTATATTCACCCTACTGCTTGTTCCTGTTTTACGTCACGAACTCCCTTTTCAACCAAGGGCTAGGACGGTTGCCTTCTTGAGAAGAACTTGTTTTGGCAGATGTAATTGTTACCCTGAGTACATGCCCTTGCTAACCTCAGACCGTGACGGGGGAAGGTGCGATAGCGCAAAGGTTAGAATACTCGACTCAGGATGTGACATATCCATGCTCAGGCCCACCGCGGGGCGCTAAAAAGGGCATCCAGTCATAATCCTCTATCTCTAACCAGTCTGTTTCCACTCACACTCAAATAGAGATTAATACATACATACATATACCGTGGCTGTTTCCCCCTTAAATTGGGGGGTAGCCGACGTCAAGAAAGGAAAGTTTGGGGAGAAGTTATTCTCCCCTCTACTCCCCCTCTTCGTTGACGCCTCGCAGGAGGTTGATACAAGGGGGGGATTCCCAGTCTCCCCGCCCCGTCCACTTTTAGTCGCCTTTTACGACACGCAGGGAATACGGTGAGGCTATTCTTTGATATTATGCCCGCCCCGCAGGGCACAAATATAAAAGGCCCCATGTGCTCCTTATTATCGTCTCCAACCAACCGCTCAATGGCAAAGCCCCTGCTGGGCTAAGGATGATGATGGGATGGCCAAGAGGTTGCCGCCGCGCCCTCGTGTGGGAAACCTCTAGGGTTTTGCGGGAGTAATCGGCCGCCGCTGCCTGTCTACTACAGCAGCAAGATTTTTGGCAGGCCTTTGGCCCTCCCGACTTCTAGGTCTGGCTTCAGGGAACGCGCCACCAACGAGATTTTGGCGGCACGAACTCCCCAATACGCTCCCAAGCGGACCAGGGAGATGGATGACTAGATGACACTCGTCTTGGAGTGGCCACGGCACTTGGGAGTGCCATCGCCGCAATGTGCGTTCAACTACACTTAAGAATGAATATACAGTACTTACGTTGTGTAGATGAGGTCACTGAAGGAAGACTCTTTAATTTGCAATCTTAGCAAAATCACTCTTGCTTAAACCTGAAAAGTAACTGAAAAAGCATATGCAAAATTCACAACTCCTGGAACCTGAAAAGCAACTATATATGAACGTATAAATACTGTATAAGTATATACCTGTAGCAGCACTTTCTCATCTGATGATCCAGGACTCAAGTGTTCCTTGTATTCAGAGTCAAATAATAATAATAAACATAATAATATAAAAATTCAAAGCTATGAAAATTTTTTCAAGTTATTCTCATAACGTTATTATTTTAACTATTTATTATTATCATTATCATTGCCCATTAATGTATTTTGAAATATGTTTGTAAAGATTAATAGTGACTCAAAATGGAAAACAACAACAACAATAACAACAACAACAACAATAATAATTTCTAGTGGAAAGGAAAGTATAAGTTATCCTTACTAGATTGTCATTATATATTTGACATGTTTTCAAATTGAAAGAATTGGACATATCTAAGTTAAATAGAGATTGTTGTTGTTGTTGTTCCGGTGTTACGTCACGGACTCCCTTTCTACCAAGGGCTAGGATGGTTGCCTTCTTGCGAAGGACTTGTTTTGGCAGATGTAATCCTTACCCTGAGTGCATGCCCATGCAAACCTCAGACCCCGACGGGGAGCGAACCCTCGACCTGACGCCTCAGAGTCGTGAACGCTACCGCTTGAGCCACGGTGACTACATCTGAGTTAAACAGAAAAAAAGATTATCTTGACACGTGAAATTAAAATTAATTAAATCTAAAATAGATTCGCTCATTTATGGTAAGAAATATATTATACATCCTTACTTTGAGTCACTGTTAGTAGTCACCGTGGCTCAAGCGGTAGCGTCCGCGACTCTGAGGCGTCAGGTCGAGGGTTCGCGCCCCGTCACTGTCTGAGGTTAGCAAGGGCATGCACTCAGGGGACTAATTGTGACACAAAACGGTGCATGTTTGCAGTAAGAAGGAATGTACTCATTACCTTTACTCTGATTCACTATCATATTCATTCATATTTTTAATATGAATGATTTAAATGAGTCTTAGCTCGTGATCACCATGGCAAAGTGGTAACGCTTTCGACTTTGAGACGTCAGTTCGAGATTTCGCAGCCAGCCGCTGTCTGAAGATAGAAAGGGTATTCACTCAGAGTAACGATCACACCTGCCAAACCAAAGTCCTTTGTAAGAAGGCACCGCACTAGCCCATAATAAAAAAAAGGGCATCCGTGAAGCTAATCACATGAGTCTTGGCATAACAGGAAAAGAACTATCTTAATACGCCAAAAGGGAGTGATTAAATTCTGGAGCGTATTTATTAAATTCTAGTAGGAGAGAATTACTAATTCCTACTTAATTCACTATTATAGTCATTGCATACTAAAGTACGAGTGTATTAGACGAGTCTTAAGTGAATAGGAAAAGCACTAATTGACACGTAAAATAGAAGTGCTTTTGTTGTGAAAAATGAGAGACTTAGACGAGTCTTAGTTGAAGAGGAAAAGAACTATAATTGACACGTAAACTAGAAGTGCTTCTATGTGAGAATTAGACGAGCCTTAGTTCAACAGGTAACAGAAATGTTAATTAAAAGAAATGTGATTTTTATATTCATTCCTCCAATCCTATAAGGAAGAAAAGAAGTATTTATCCATAATGCAATTTATTTTTACATTCAATATACTTTTAAAAAAAAATGAAGGGAATTAGAATGATTTTAATGCGAACCGGACAGCGACTAGCTAGGGCTCAATCCTACCGCTGGGTGTTAAGAAGGGGCATCCAACCTTAATCCTCCATGCAACTCCAGTCTGTCTATGTCCACCCAAATCCCCATAAGATTAACAGTTACACATATATCGGCAATCTACAGCATATATTGATCCAATGTTATATTCATGTCAATGGGAGATTTCAATACGTCAGAAAGTAATGATCTAATGCACCAGTAATGAACCGCTTTACATATCATAATTAATCAAACAAACAAAACAAACAAACTTTATTTCCATTTCAATACAATGGGTATTCGTCAGACAAGGCAAGCCCCAACCCCCCCACTGTGGTGTCCAACCACAGCAGTTCCTGCCAGTAAACAGCTTAAACTCTCGGTCTTGGACGGGAACCGATCTTTCGACCTCGTGAATGCGAAGCCAGCGCGTTACCACTGTACTGGACGCAGACATGTTTCAGCCTGGGGGATTAAGACTGAATGACCTTCCTAACATTCAGCGATGGGCTCGAATCCTTGTTAGTCTCTTCCAAAGTCGTGGGAATAATGTACTCGTATACATGAAGCAAATGTCTGAACAACCTGAGAGAAAAGGGTCTCAAGTTCTTTATCGAGGTTATAAATCCCAACATTACCTTTAACTTCCGACAGTACATATTTCAGCAAGTACTCGAATGACAAGCGGAGTTGACAGGGGCTTGCGTACACACACACACACACACATATATATAGACTTACATAAACCCGAACATACCTACATACTATAATTAATATCATAAATACAGTAGCTTTCCATTCTCTTTTCTCAAAAACTCTGTTTGTAAAATAATAAAATATTTCATTATTCTATGTTTTTAACACACCTTTACGATCCTTAACTTTGTAATAGTTTCTTTATTTTGAAATAATTATTGTCCTTACTAAATTCGTATATATTAGAGTCAGGTTATGTAAGAGTAGTCACCGTGGCTCAAGGGTAGCGTCCGCGACTCTGAGTCATCAGGTCGAGGGTTCGCGCCCCGTCACGGTCTGAGGTTAGCAAGGGTATGCACTTAGGGTAACGATTACATCTGCCAAAACAAGTCCTTCGCAAGAAGGCAACCATCCTAGCCCTTGGTTGAAAAGGGAGTCCGTGACGTAAAACCGAAACAAAAAAGTCAGGTTATGTAAGAGTGTCTGCTATCACTATGACAGCCTGTGGTACTTCCTGCTTCTGTTCGTACTGTTTTGCAGGCACACATGGGAGTGTGAATAGCTTGGTGAGTAAACCCTAAAAGAAAATCCGGAAGGAGAGACCCGAAGGTAGTTGATGGGGAGGCATGCTCCAAACTACTCTCTGACATTAGCGACGTTACTTAATTTCGCTGAAGTACGGACTCTGTCTCTCCTTTGAAGCTAATCAGCAACGTCGAGAGAGGGTGAAAAAATGTAAAATGGACTATACACTTCTTCGCAGTCACCGTGGCTCAAACGGTAGCGTCCGCGACTCTGAGGCGTCAGGTCGAGGTTTCGCGCCTCGTCACGGTCTGAGGTTAGCAAGGGCATGCACTCAGGGCAACGATTACATCTGCCAAAACAAGTCCTTCGCAAGAAGGCAACCGTCCTAGCCCTTGGTTGAAAAGGGAGTCCGTGACGTAAAACCGCAACCGGAATGGACTAGGCACTTCTTCCTTATCTTTAGCCCAGGCAAGCAGCAAAGCATCCACCTGCTTTAAACGTCTGTCAAGATGTAAAAGAGCCATAAAAGAGATCATTGGCCTCATATATTACCGTAATTTTTTTTTTATCAACTTTCATTCTCTTTTCTCGTTCTCCTGTCCTCTCACCTCAATTTCCCACGCAGTTGTCCTCCACCCACTCTAATTGGAAGCAGTTACGATCACTCGGTTTACAAGAGAGCACGCGCGCTCTCTCTTTTAGTCAGCTGCGGTCATGAGGTGCAGTTTCTTCATTAGATGATAAACAAATACGCAAATAAATAAATAAATACATAAACAAATAAAGTAGATAAGTAAATAAATAAATATACAGCCGCATAAACTCATACATAAAATAAATGAATGAATAAATAACTACAAAGACATATAAAAACATAAACAATGATATGACTAAACAAATAAAAAACATGAGTAAAAACATAAACAATTATATGACGAAACAAATAAAAAACATGAGCACTATCTGATTCCTGGAAGAAGATTTTTCTGTAAATATTGTGGATGCGAATTTACTAAGAGTAAATAAAACACGTGCATATGATGTTCAGCACGTGAGATATAAACAAGGTATTTTTGCATTATTCTGCAAATATACATAATGTTCCGGTTTTACGTCATGGACTCCCTTTTCTACCAAGGACTAGGACGGTTGCCTTCTTGCAAAGGACTTGTTTTGGTAGATGTAATCGCTACCCTGAGTGCATGATTAGATCTGCATAATGTAAGTATGAATAAAATACTCGATTATAAATTGATCGTGTTTCTGCCATAGGATCAGAGTTCGAGACAGCCTCTTTCCGTGGATAATAAGTCCCACGAAGAAGGATGTGAGAGCGCGTCATGTGCTCAAGATAGAGAATAGGTGCATATTTCCCTGCCCTTAACTTTGTTCCGGTTTTACGTCACGGACTCCCTTTTCTACCAAGGGCTAGGACGGTTGCCTTCTTGCGAAGGACTCGCTTTGATAGATGTAATCTTTACCCTGAGTACATGCCCTTGCTAACCTCAGACCGTGACGGGGGCGCGAACCCTCGACCTGACGTCTCAGAGTCGCGGACGCTACTGCTTAACCCACGGTAACTATTTAACTATTTATTGAAAAACAATATATGCACATATCGAGAGAAATGTAAAAATAAACATTAATAGACAATAATACGGTTGTTTATTGCGAAAAAAATCATTCCTTGATAGTTTATCGTTTTATGTGTCATTATTAATCCCCCATTCGAATGAGGGTGGACACAAGACAGGTTGGAGCTGGGGCATTGAAGGCTGGAATGCTTTCTTAATGCTCAGCGGTGGGCTCAATATCGGATTTGTCATTTGATGAGCCGAGTGCTCTAACCATTGCGCTATTGAGGTCCTCAGAATTTATTTCGAAAGTAATCAACATTAAACAATTATAAAATTAAATTCCGTTCTGAGACTAGTTTTAGATGAGTTAGACACGACAAACCATGAACGATAAAACATTCGCAATAGGAAATAAAAATGAAAAAAGAAAAAAAAACTGGAATTCTGGAACCGGATGTACCATACGGTAGGCGCCCTAACAAAATAAAATTAGGAATTGTTGGCGCACCAGCTGGTGTCACTAGGAATAGGAATGGCGGAACAGGAAATGGAATAATGACTTGCAATACGCGTAATGCCGAAGAGGAAGTTGGATAATCATGGCACAATACGCAGGAGAACAAAAACAAAGCTAATATTAAATTTAAAAGAGCATAACCGTTAACAAAAACAATACAACAAAAACTTATGACAAGGAAAGATTTATGAGTTGAGATGAATTCAGGGATGGTGGACGCAATGTGTATTACTGAATATATATCCATATAATATCTGTATAGTCACCGTGGCTCAAGCGGTAGCCTCCGCGACTCTCAGGCGTCAGGTCGAGGGTTCGCGCCCCGGCATGGTCTGAGGTTAGCAAGGGCATGTACTCAGGGTAACGATTACATCTGCCAAAACAAGTCCTTCGCAAGAAGGCAACCGTCCTAGCCCTGGGTAGAAAAGGGAGTCCGTGACGTAAAACCGGAACATTGTCTCACTTATATATATATATTATATATATATATATATATATATATATATATATTATTATTATTATATATTATTATTCACAGTTCAAACTAAATTAAGAAAATATATCAGTTCAAACTGTGAGGGAACGGCGATCGACCAAACAAATGGCCGTGATCGACTGGTAGATCGCGATCGACTGTTTGGCCACCTCTGCTCTAGACGGTTCACATTTAGGAAATTAGGATGTGGAGTCGACGACCCAAGGCGTAATGATTCTTCTTCCAACTGTAGTGTAACGGCGAAACTAACTGCGATAAACACTGAGACTACAAGATGTTATACGATTTTACGTCACGGACTCCCTTTTCTATTAATGGCGAGGATGTTGGTTTCTTTCGATGGACTTTGCTTTTGGCAAGTGAGACCGTTATCTTGAGTGAATGCCCTTTCTAACCTCAGATCGGGGCGGGTCTCGAACCGACGACCTGAATAATCAAAAGTCGCGCAAACTACAAGCAATGACTGAAATAATAAAGAATATATTTTTTTTATGATTGCGACACCAGGACGGGCAAAAACAAGCAGACAATAACTCTGCCCTCATCGGACCTGGGCACGAAGAAAAAACAGAGTAAAGAGAAATAGAGTTTGGGTGTGTTGCGACTTGTCAGATGTGAAGGGATTATAAGATGTGTTTTTTTATGATTGTGACAACAGAACGGGTCAAAAAATAATAAAATAAAACAGCCCTCATCAGGTCTGGGCACGAAGAAAACAAAAAGTAAAGAGAAACAGACTTGGGGTGTGTTGTGACTTGTCAAATGTGAAGGGATTATAAGATGTGTAACGATTTTCCAAGAATATTCGGTGTTGATATAGGCATAGAAAAAGAACAAAAGAATTTTCATAAATAATGGATTCTACTGTCAGGGATATCTCTGTTAAGGTGGATTCTTAGATAAAACAAACGTCCTGCTGAACTTATATATCGGTAGTAGGACAGTGTCTCGAAAGACTAAAGTGCCAAAAGAAGCTAACCTAACCTAACCTAATCTAACCTAACCTAATCTAATCTAACCTAACCTTTCGACACTTTGGAAGTTCGACATTTTGTCTTTCGACACTTTGAAATTTCGACATTTTGTCTTTCGACATTTTATCTTTCGACACTTTGTCCTTCGACAGTGTCTGTGCACTTATATCTATTCCATTTACCTTGGCTGTTTCCCCCAATTTGGGGGGTAGCAGACATAAAAAAGGAAACAAAGACGCACGTATATATCACCATGATATACATCTATGCATATATGATACTTTTCACATCATATACATACACATACATACATACATACATACATATACAGCGGCCGTAATCCCCCCTCTAAGAAGTTGCAGAGTTGAAGCATATGCATTCACCACAAGCAAAACATACTTCGGATCACTCCTCTTACCTCCTAGGGGAAAAGGGGTTGCCACAATTCCCAACCACCACTCTGCTACTTTCATCCACACGTAATCTGGAAAAAAACGATCCTTTTCGGCGTGCCCCGACAGCCGCAGATGTGTTTCATATCAAGGATGAATATAACAGAAACTAATAATAAAAAATCTTTAGCTCACACACTTTTTCTGTGTGGCCCGACAGCCGCAGATGGGTTTCATATCAAGGAAGAACAACACAGAAACTAATAAAAAAAATATTTAGCTTACACACAGGAAGAAGAACAATGAAGCTTCATACCAGGAAGCGGATGGTTCCGGATGGAGTGCCATGTGCCTAAAGTCTTATTGGACGGTGATGTCTTATATCAAATATCTGATGGTACAGAAGGGAACTCTTGAAGGAGGTACTCAAAAGGCCTCGGGTTGTTGGCTTATAGGAGACTAAAAAGGGATCCATCGAGTGTTTACAGAAGCTTATTGAAGAGGGCGAGTGACTGAAGGACTTTGTCGAGGGACTTGCAGTTTGAAGTGAGAAAATAAACCAAGTTATTTGCACTTATGTGTGAATTTATGGCTCTTAAGAATGCATGAACGAAAAAGCTATTTACATGTTTATTATTTTTTAAGTCTGTTACGTAAGGGTAGTTCTAATGTGGTTCCGTTCTGGTTTTACGTCACGGACGCCCTTTTCTACCAAGGGCTAGGACGGTTGCCTTCTTGCGAAGGACTTGTTTTGGCAGATGTAATCGTTACCCTGAGTGCATGCCCTTGCTAACCTCAGACCGTGACGGGGCGCGAACCCTCGACCTAACGCCTCAGAGTCGAGGACGCTACCGCTTGAGCCACGGTGACTACATGGTGGATCTAATGTGGTAGAGACGTAAAAATGCTCAGTAATTAGACCCATCAAAACGGATAAAATAACCAAATTCAAGGCTAGTTTTAATGTGGTAGAGAGGTAAAAATTTTCATTATTTAGACTCATCAAAACGGATAAAATAACCAAATTCAAGATTAATTCATTGTCAATAACTAGTGACAGAAAAATAATAAAAACTGGAGAAAATATCACATGGAAAAAGCGAATAATAACTTGTAAACATAACCAGTGTCTATCATTAATATGATAATGGAATATCAAAACAGACAAAATAACCAAATTCAAGATTAATTCATTGTCAATAACTAGCGCCAGAACAATAATAAAAACTGGAGAAAAATATAACATGAAAAAAGTGAGTAATAACTTGTAAACCTAACCTGTGTCTACCATTAATATGATAATGGAATATCGAGAACCTGCAGATATTACTAAGTAGAACACCCATCACGTCCTAAATAGGGACAAATAACCAAATGCGATCATCATGATGATAAAACAGATATCAACGTTTCTAATTAATAATGTAAGAGTGATGCTGATGACTTATAATAAGGATATAAAAGACGGGAGAGCTCATCACAATAGTCATGAGAAGAATTGGTAATTGTACGTTCGATCCAAGTCTCCAATGGAGGAATATATGGCCATTGAGAAATAAATGGTTTGGACATAAGGAAAGAAGGAATGATATTTCATCTTTGAAGACGATATGTTAATGTACTATTATAAGAGAAGTTAAGTGGCATAAGTAAATATACAATAGCCGCAATTTCCTTAGTAAATGGTTGGTCGAGTCGAAGCACATAAATTCACCAGAAGCTAATATCTTTACCACAACTACGACCCGCATTATATCCATCACATCCACACTCACAATTAATCAAGAAGGTTTATAAGTATTATCAGAGATCATCAAACACTTGGGATATAAAAAACTTATGATAACAACTGCAAGTGAAGAAGATATGCGGGAGCTCCCGCCGTCTCTGCCATCATATCTCTCTTTTGTTGGCAGGTCAAGCTGAGAGCTAAACGTTGGGTAGAGGTGAGTCTGGAAACTGAGCAAAAAACTTGCGAGAAAAGTTAGGTTAATGATTAAGTAAGTGATAAAAACACTGAAAGACTAATTAATTACTTTTCAAGACCTGGACGAATTGAAAATAAAGATTAAAATAGAGAGAAGGTTTACATAAAAGGTAATAAGTAAGTAAGAAAGAGAAAAGTTTGCGAATTTGGTCTCAGAACCAAATCTAGATAAATCTTACTATAAATTTCAGAGAACATACAAGGATATCATAAATAAATACACACACACACACACAGAGAGAGAGAGAGAGAGAGAGAGAGAGAGAGAGAGAGAGAGAGAGAGAGAGAGAGAGAGAGAGAGAGAGAGAGAGAGAGAGAGAGAGAGAGAGAGAGAGAGAGAGAGAGGAGAGAGAGAGAGAGAGAGAGAGAGAGAGAGAGAGCACAGTTTATCCTGGCCCCACAGACACCCAATTATACCCTAATAACTGGCTACTGTTTTGAATGCATGGGCAATAAATGGCCTGGTTCTCTGGCAAGAACACCACGTGTGTTAGAATTATTAAGTTTCAAATTTGCTTCTTCTGTCATGGAGTAACATATAGCACACGTTGAAAGTCGACTTTTAAGTTACAATAAATGCTAATTAAAGGTTCTAGCGCTGCAACACGGGTGGCCCTTGCGAACCCCCGAAGATGCAATTAGCAAACTGTTCATGCATGAAAGGCGATCTTTTACCCACGGCAAACACAGATAATGAAAGGAGAATATCTCGCGCAACCGACGGTGGTTCGAAATCTGTACACCGTTTGTGAAAATAAAAATCGCGATGAACGAAACAAATACGAATAAATGACCACTTAAAATCTATTTGCTGGGTAGAGTATAGCCGGTATTGGACGAATTTTAACAGTTTGTGAAAATAAAAATCGTACTGGGACGAATTAAGCAAGAAATAAGCCATTAAACATCTCTTTGCTGGGTATAGCATGGTTTACATTGGACGAATAGTACCATTTACAAAACAAAGAGACGGAGGAATAAAAAGAGAAAAATTAGAAAGAAAGAGATAGAAGGATGGAAAAAAGGCGGGAAGAATAAGAAGGGAAAGAGAAGAAAGAGATAAGATAGAAGATGGAAAAAGGTGGGAAGGATAAGAGAAAAGAGAAAGAAAGAGATAAAAGGAAGGAAAAGAGGTGGGAAGAATAAGAAGGGAAAGAGAAAGAAAGAGATAAGATAGAAGATGGAAAAAAGGTGGGAAGAATAAGAGAGAAAAGAGAAAGAAAGAGATAAAAGGAAGGAAAAGCGATGGGAAGGATAAGGAGAGAGTATGATCGCATAGCGAGGCAATCAGACCTTGCT
>JAXCGZ010005328.1:0-12492 GCA_037179515.1 Halocaridina rubra
ATATATATATATATATATATATATATATATATATATATATATATATATATATATATATATATATATATATATATATATATATATATATATATATATATATATATATATATATATATATATATATATATATATATATATATATATATATATATATATATATATATATATATATATATATATATATATATATATATATATATATATATATATATATATATATATATATATATATATATATATATATATATATATATATATATATATATATATATATATATATATATATATATATATATATATATATATATATATATATATATATATATATATATATATATATATATATATATATATATATATATATATATATATATATATATATATATATATATATATATATATATATATATATATATATATATATATATATATATATATATATATATATATATATATATATATATATATATATATATATATATATATATATATATATATATATATATATATATATATATATATATATATATATATATATATATACCAGCCACCCGTTGAAATACTATAACTAAAAATATTACGGATTTAACTAGGACTGGCCTAGACATGTAAAAGTTAAGTCTTCCTTTAGGTGTGCTTTCCCCATGCCTACAGCTATACCGAATATTCTAGGGCATTTGTTACACATTTTTAAAAATCCCATCATTTTTGATAAGTCACAACACTCCCCATATTTGTTTCTTTTTGCTCTTTTTTCCCCGTATTTACTATAATCATAGAAGGTCCACAGCTTATGGCCCCAAGTACCCGGCACAGAGGATTGTTAAGAATCTCCGAGGATCTTGCTGAGTCCACTATTGGCGTGAGGGTAGTCGCACTTGGGGGTAGTTATGGTTCTGCCCTTAACTTTGCAAACCTGATAGCTCTGCATCCTTTGCACTTCTCTTTCTAAGATTCGTGGTCTGAAAACCAATCTTTCATCCGTGGAACAGCACTTGGTTACATCCCTCCCTAACCTCCTCCTGATCTCTGAAACCAAGTTGTCTAGGCATGCTTCCACTGACCTATTTCAAATCTCTCTCTATAACTTGTATTCTCATTTCCGTTCTAAAGGTCTGTGCCTACTACAACACTAACACCCTTATTACTAGGCTCATGGACCTTGAAAATCCTGACTTTGATGTTCTCTGGTTGAAGATCTTTCTTTCCACTACCACTACATTTCTTTTCTCTTCTACTGCTCTCCTAGCTCCTCTCACTTTGTGTTTGCCTTTGAATATCTGTCTTCTTGCAATGAGTCCTTGTTATCTTCTCACCCACATGCTGAAGTTCTCTAATATTGGGGACTTCAATGTACACCGCACTGAGAGGCTTAATTCTTATCACATTGATGTGGGAGGAAGTGACGCCCTTGCTTTCTCTATAATTCACGATCTGAAACAGATTATCAAACTTCCAATTCATAATCGCCACAAACATGCAGTTAACACACTTCTCCAATTTCTTATTTCTAATCCTTCAAACTACTCATATTCTGTGCTTTCTCCTCTTGGTAAATATGACCACTCTGGCCTCTCAATCTCTTCCATTTTCGATCCTCTTCTTCAGTTCCTCCTACTTAGCACTGCCTTTGGAACTTTGAGCTTATCCAATGTGATAATTTGAGTAACTTTTTCTCTGATTTCCTTTGGGATGACTACTGCTTTTGGAACCGCCACGCTGATCAGGTAGCTCTAAAAGATTCCCGAGATCACAATCTCCGGAATGGAGGTGTTCATTCCCTCCTCTGTGAAAACTTTTTCTCCCCCTAATCCTTGGTTTGACCATGCATTCTCCAATGCTATTAAGGATAGGGAATTTTTTGAAAGAGAGTACCTTCAAATTATTGCCCCTAGAAATTCAAATTTTCATTGGTTTCGTTATGTTGATGATGTACTATGTTTTTTCCCGTACTGATATGAGTTTTTGACTTAGTTGAATAATTTTGTTCCCTCTATTAAATTCACGTTAGAAAAAGAAAATAATAATAGCTTCCCATTCTTAGACATTTTGTTACATAGACAATATTTTTCAATGAGGTTAGATATTTTTAGAAAGCCCATAAATAATCTATCTTATGTGCATTTTTATTCTGGTCATGATATTAAAATAGAGAAATATATCTTTTATTGAATGTTTCTCTGGTATTTACATATTGTAAGCCAAAAATGTCTTGATGCTGAGATTGATACAATCATTGATATTAGAAAAAATCTTTGTTATCCCTATTGGTTACACATTTTTCATAGACCATCCATCCTCGATGGTAATATTGTTTCAAATTTTAACAATACCCTTGTTATTCCCTATTTCCAGGAATGTCAAAGCTTAGTCAAGATTTTGAGATCATTAAATGTCCATTTAGTTTTCAAATATGAATATACATTTTGCAATATGTTTTTTTTTTAAATAATCTTGTTTCCACTTCTAATATTAAATAAAAGATACCTTGTATAGATTGTGATCAGCAGTATGTTGGCAAGACTAGCAAATCAATAGAATTTCGTGTCAATCAACTTTAATATAACGTTCGAAATTGTCAGTCTTCCAGTGACTTGTTCAAGCACTATGCTGATTGCAGTCACCATATTGAATGGAACAATGTTTCTATTTAAGTAAGAAGTAAGGATAATATTACTAGAAACATATTGGAATCTGAAATTATTAACTTAACCGAGCATCGAAGTTTTAACTTAAGTCAGTGTTTATTTGTAATTGATCCCATATTATTAGACGTGATTCATTCAAGTCTGAAAAAAAGCAGTTTTGGAAATAACATAATATTCTTATGTTTTTACGATTGATTGATTTTTACTTCCATTTTTGCTAGTATTAATAATTTTTTTCAATTATTACTATTATTGTACCATTATTATCATCATACCATAATTGCTATTATATTATTATCTTTGTAATAATATTATTATTAATATTTCTAATATTATCATTCTTAGTATTAATATTTTTTTGCAATTATTGTTTATACTATTCTAATCATTCTATTTGTCATTATTGTTGTTAGTATTAATTCCATTATAATCATCTTCATTACCATTATTATTATTATTATTATTATTATTATTATTATTATTATTATTATTATTATTATTATTATTATTATTATTATTATTATTATCATTATTATTATTATTATTATTATTATTATTATTATTATTATTATTATTATTGTTATTATTATTATTATAAGTATTATTATTATTATTATTATTATTATTATTATTATTATTATTATTATTATTATTATTATTATTATTATTATTTTTATTATTATTATTATTATTATTATTATTTTATTATTACTATTAAAGTTTGTGTGATTTGTTTATTGCTATCATCTTTTCAAAATTTAATGTTCCCCGTCTCCTTCCACTATTGACCGTATCTCAAATACTTTGCCTTGTCCACGGCGTAAACAAAAACTTTCTACAAGAATTGTTTTGGTCAATTAACTGTTATCCTTTGTTGAGTATATATATATATATATATATATATATATATATATATATATATATATATATATATATATATATATATATATATATATATATATATATATATATATATATATATATATATATATATATATATATATATATATATATATATATATATATATATATATATATATATATATATATATATATATATATATATATATATATATATATATATATATATATATATATATATATATATATATATATATATATATATATATATATATATATATATATATATATATATATATATATATATATATATATATATATATATATATATATATATATATATATATATATATATATATATATATATATATATATATATATATATATATATATATATATATATATATATATATATATATATATATATATATATATATATATATATATATATATATATATATATATATATATATATATATATATATATATATATATATATATATATATATATATATATATATATATATATATATATATATATATATATATATATATATATATATATATATATATATATATATATATATATATATATATATATATATATATATATATATATATATATATATATATATATATATATATATATATATATATATATATATATATATATATATATATATATATATATATATATATATATATATATATATATATATATATATATATATATATATATATATATATATATATATATATATATATATATATATATATATATATATATATATATATATATATATATATATATATATATATATATATATATATATATATATATATATATATATATATATATATATATATATATATATATATATATATATATATATATATATATATATATATATATATATATATATATATATATATATATATATATATATATATATATATATATATATATATATATATATATATATATATATATATATATATATATATATATATATATATATATATATATATATATATATATATATATATATATATATATATATATATATATATATATATATATATATATATATATATATATATATATATATATATATATATATATATATATATATATATATATATATATATATATATATATATATATATATATATATATATATATATATATATATATATATATATATATATATATATATATATATATATATATATATATATATATATATATATATATATATATATATATATATATATATATATATATATATATATATATATATATATATATACATATACCTTGGCTGTTTCCCCCATTAATTGGTTGGTGGCCGACATCAAAAAAGGAAAACAGTTTGGGGAGAAGTTACTCTCCCCTCTACTCCAATATATATATATATATATATATATATATATATATATATATATATATATATATATATATATATATATATATATATATATATATATATATATATATATATATATATATATATATATATATATATATATATATATATATATATATATATATATATATATATATATATATATATATATATATATATATATATATATATATATATATATATATATATATATATATATATATATATATATATATATATATATATATATATATATATATATATATATATATATATATATATATATATATATATATATATATATATATATATATATATATATATATATATATATATATATATATATATATATATATATATATATATATATATATATATATATATATATATATATATATATATATATATATATATATATATATATATATATATATATATATATATATATATATATATATATATATATATATATATATATATATATATATATATATATATATATATATATATATATATATATATATATATATATATATATATATATATATATATATATATATATATATATATATATATATATATATATATATATATATATATATATATATATATATATATATATATATATATATATATATATATATATATATATATATATATATATATATATATATATATATATATATATATATATATATATATATATATATATATATATATATATATATATATATATATATATATATATATATATATATATATATATATATATATATATATATATATATATATATATATATATATATATATATATATATATATATATATATATATATATATATATATATATATATATATATATATATATATATATATATATATATATATATATATATATATATATATATATATATATATATATATATATATATATATATATATATATATATATATATATATATATATATATATATATATATATATATATATATATATATATATATATATATATATATATATATATATATATATATATATATATATATATATATATATATATATATATATATATATATATATATATATATATATATATATATATATATATATATATATATATATATATATATATATATATATATATATATATATATATATATATATATATATATATATATATATATATATATATATATATATATATATATATATATATATATATATATATATATATATATATATATATATATATATATATATATATATATATATATATATATATATATATATATATATATATATATATATATATATATATATATATATATATATATATATATATATATATATATATATATATATATATATATATATATATATATATATATATATATATATATATATATATATATATATATATATATATATATATATATATATATATATATATATATATATATATATATATATATATATATATATATATATATATATATATATATATATATATATATATATATATATATATATATATATATATATATATATATATATATATATATATATATATATATATATATATATATATATATATATATATATATATATATATATATATATATATATATATATATATATATATATATATATATATATATATATATATATATATATATATATATATATATATATATATATATATATATATATATATATATATATATATATATATATATATATATATATATATATATATATATATATATATATATATATATATATATATATATATATATATATATATATATATATATATATATATATATATATATATATATATATATATATATATATATATATATATATATATATATATATATATATATATATATATATATATATATATATATATATATATATATATATATATATATATATATATATATATATATATATATATATATATATATATATATATATATATATATATATATATATATATATATATATATATATATATATATATATATATATATATATATATATATATATATATATATATATATATATATATATATATATATATATATATATATATATATATATATATATATATATATATATATATATATATATATATATATATATATATATATATATATATATATATATATATATATATATATATATATATATATATATATATATATATATATATATATATATATATATATATATATATATATATATATATATATATATATATATATATATATATATATATATATATATATATATATATATATATATATATATATATATATATATATATATATATATATATATATATATATATATATATATATATATATATATATATATATATATATATATATATATATATATATATATATATATATATATATATATATATATATATATATATATATATATATATATATATATATATATATATATATATATATATATATATATATATATATATATATATATATATATATATATATATATATATATATATATATATATATATATATATATATATATATATATATATATATATATATATATATATATATATATATATATATATATATATATATATATATATATATATATATATATATATATATATATATATATATATATATATATATATATATATATATATATATATATATATATATATATATATATATATATATATATATATATATATATATATATATATATATATATATATATATATATATATATATATATATATATATATATATATATATATATATATATATATATATATATATATATATATATATATATATATATATATATATATATATATATATATATATATATATATATATATATATATATATATATATATATATATATATATATATATATATATATATATATATATATATATATATATATATATATATATATATATATATATATATATATATATATATATATATATATATATATATATATATATATATATATATATATATATATATATATATATATATATATATATATATATATATATATATATATATATATATATATATATATATATATATATATATATATATATATATATATATATATATATATATATATATATATATATATATATATATATATATATATATATATATATATATATATATATATATATATATATATATATATATATATATATATATATATATATATATATATATATATATATATATATATATATATATATATATATATATATATATATATATATATATATATATATATATATATATATATATATATATATATATATATATATATATATATATATATATATATATATATATATATATATATATATATATATATATATTGAGAGAGAGAGAGAGAGAGAGAGAGAGAGAGAGAGAGAGAGAGAGAGAGAGAGAGAGAGAGAGAGAGAGAGAGAGAGAGAGAGAAGACAGACAGACAGACAGACAGACAGACAGAGAGTAAGAGAGACAGAGAGTGAGATATGGAGGACTAGGCTCTGAGATGACGATAGATCTGCTTTTTGAAGGATGAAAGGTCATAAAAATTAGGAAGGACATAAGGAGGAAGAGAGTTCCAGAGTATGGAGATAGATGAGAGAATGCAGTCGCTGCACCGACCAAACCTGCGAGCTACAAATCTCCACACAGTACCTGTGAGATGAGGCCGCTTGGCGAGTGTTATGCGGCCTCGGCAGTTGAGGAGAGATGCAACTCGCCAACTCATCAGAGCAGTGATGGAAGTAGTAGCGATAGAAAAGTGAGAGGGAAGATACTTTGCGCGAACTGAGAGATAATCTAGGTTAGAAGTAAGAGAAGGATCATTAATGAGTCCTAATGCCTTAGATTCAACCCTATCAAGAAGATAAGTAAAGGAAGAAGGCCCTAGATGTGTGAGCAATATTCTAAGCAGGGGCGGATAAGACCATTGTAAATTTTAAGTAACTGCAATGAGGAGAAGTAATGACGAAAACGAAACAAAACCCCCAATTTTTTAGATAAAGATTTAGAAATATGGATTATGTGATTCCTCCAAGACAAGTTAGAGGCTATATGGATTCCTAATATGTTGATAGAGTTAAAAGGGTAAATTTCATTTGTTTCGAAGACAATAGGGTTATCAGAAGGAGAAGTTGATAAAGACATAGCCAGAAACTGTGACTTGAAGGCATTGAATTTAACTAAATTTTGAGTGCCCCATTCAGATACTTCCTGCAAATCGGTGTTAAGAGTAGAAGAAAGAGTGATACGAGATTGATTACGAGTAACAGATGAAGGTTGTGAAAAAAAGGCAGAAGAAAACTGAAGGGTAGAATCATCAGCAAAGGCATGAAGAAAAGAGGAAGATGGGGATTGTAGAAGATCATTTATGAAGAGAAGGAACAGAGTACGTGAAAGAACAGAGCCCTGTGGAACACCACTGGTAACAGAGAAAGGGCTAGATGTCGTCCCATCAACAACTACAGATATAGAACGGTCAGTAAGAAAACTGGAAATCAGAGAACAGAAAGAATGGGTAAAGCTATAGACAGGGACTTTAGCCAACAGAGCCTTGTGCCAGACTCGGTCAAAACCCTTAGAGATATCAAGGGCGACGACAAAGGATTCCCCATAGCTCCTCAGAGAAGATGACCATACATGAGTAAGATAGGACAGGAGATCACCAGTGGATCTTGCCTTGTGGAAACCGTACTTTTGATTGGAGATAAGTGAGTTAGATTCAAGGCGTTTCAAGAAGTGAGCACTGAGCAAAGTTTTGAAAACTTTAGCAATAGAGGAGGTTAGGGCAATAGGTCGGTAGTTAGAAGGAATAGACCGGTCACCCTTCTTAGGAACAGGTTGAACTAGAGCATGCTTCCAAGATGAAGGATAGAGACTGATTGACAGAATGAGGAGAAAGAGACGACAAAGCTATGGAGCCAGTTCATCTGCAAACTCCTTAAGGAACCTTGCTGGGATGCCATTGGGACCAGATGCCTTGTTCATCTTTAGCGAGCGAAAAACCTTATGAACTTTGCGTGAAGAAAGGATAAGGGAGGGCAGAGGGTTAGAAAGGGGAAAAGTCTGAGGAACATTTGATTACCTAATTGTTTTTGTGATTACCTAATTGTGTTTACGGGAAAGAGCCCAAATCATTGATAGAAGAGTTGGCAGAAAAATGAGAGCCAAATAGAGTTGCTTTGTCAGTGGGAGAGCAAGCTATAGAACCATCAGAACGAATGAGAGGGGAAATTTTGAGTTACAGAAGTTTTTGGAGAGGTTTTTGGCTAAGGTCCAGAATCATTTATTAGTGGGAGAAGAGTTAAGGTCATCAACTTTCTTTCTTATTGAGGAAGCCTTAGACCTTCGAATATGAGCAGTACAGCGATTCCTAGCTATAATAAAAGCAGAGCGAGTTAAATCGGAAGGAGAGGCAAGGTAAGATCGGTGAGCCAGATTCCTAGTCTTTATAGCCATGGAGCAGTCACGGTCAAACCAAGGTTTAGAGGGAGAGAAAGTTTTTGTAGAAGAGGGGATGTACGCCTCCATTCCCGCGGTCATGACCTCGGCAACTTTTAGAGCTACCTGATCAGGGTTGCGGGACCGAAAGCAGTAGTCATCCCATGGGAAGTCAAAGAGAAACATATTCAAATTTTCCCGTTGGATACATTCAAAGGTCCAAAGGCGGCGCTGAGTAGGAGAGATTGGTGGTGGGGGAGCGAAAATGGAAGAGACTGAGATCATAGAGTGGTCAGATTTACCAAGAGGGGAAAGCACAGAATAAGATTGGTTTGAAAGGTTAGAGGTAAAAAATAGGTCAAGAGTGTTTGCAGCATGTTTGTGAATATCAGGAATGCGAGTAGGATGTTTGATAATTTGCTCCTGATCGTGAGTACTAGAAAAAGCAAGGGCCTCGCTTCCTCCCACATCAGTGTGAGAAGAATGAAGCCACTCACTATGGTGTACATTGAAGTCTCCAATGTAGATAGCTTCGGCATGTGGGTGAGAAGATAGCAAGGACTCATGGCACGAGGATAGATATTCAAAGAAAGACACAAACTCGGTGGAGTTTGGAGAACAGTAGCAGAAGCAAAGGAAGATAGTGGTAGTTGAAAGATAGATTTTTAGCCAGAGAACATCAAACTCAGGAGATTAAAGGTCCATGAGCCTCACAGTAGAAGTGTTAGTGTTGCAGTATGCACAGACTCCACCTTTGGAATGAAAGCGAGTATACAGATTATAGTTAGAGATTTGGAATGGGTCAGTGGAAGCATGTATAGACAGCTGTGTTTCAGATAGGAGTAGGAGGTTAGGGAGGAAAGTGCCCAAGTGCTGTTACACAGACGAAAGATTAGAGTTCAGGCCTAGAATAGTTAAGACTGAAAGTAGCAGATCTATTGGGAGGTGCAAGGTTAAGAGCAGAACCATTACTACCACCAGGCGTGTCTGCCCTCAAGCCAATGGTAGAGTCATTACAATCCCCCGGAGATTCTTCGCACCCCACTATGCCGGGTACTGGGGGCCATTAGTTGTGAACCTTCCATAAATAATAACATATGTGAGGAAAAGAAAGTAAAAGAGACAGATGTGCGGAATGTTGTGATTTGTCAAATGCAATGGAATAGCAAGAGATGTGTAATGAATACACCAAAATATTCAGTGTAGATGTAGGGATGAGGAAAGAACCGCCCTGAAGGAAGACTCAACCTGGAACTGTCTGGACCAGTTCTAGTTGCATCCTAATACCTTCGGTCGTAGTCTTTCAACGGGCGGCTGGTGCCATGGCCAACCTACTGATCATAAACATACATATATATATATATATTATATATATATATATATATATATATATATATATATATATATATATATATATATATATATATATATATGGTCTGAGGTTAGCAAAGGCATGCACTCAGCGTAAGGATTACATCTGCCAAAACAAGTCCTTCGCAAGAAGGCAACCGTCCTAGCCCTTGGTTGATAAGGGAGTCCGTGACGTAAAACCAGAACCGGAACATATATATATATATATATATATATATATATATATATATATATATATATATATATATATATATATATATATATATATATATATATATATATATATATATATATATATATATATATATATATATATATATATATATATATATATATATATATATATATATATATATATATATATATATATATATATATATATATATATATATATATATATATATATATATATATATATATATATATATATATATATATATATATATATATATATATATATATATATATATATATATATATATATATATATATATATATATATATATATATATATATATATATATATATATATATATATATATATATATATATATATATATATATATATATATATATATATATATATATATATATATATATATATATATATATATATATATATATATATATATATATATATATATATATATATATATATATATATATATATATATATATATATATATATATATATATATATATATA
>JAXCGZ010005329.1:0-12452 GCA_037179515.1 Halocaridina rubra
GCTCAAATGAGTGATTGTTTTTTATAGTGTTTCATTTACCAAGTACTGCTAAGATGCATGTCAGGATTGAGTTACCAGTTTATATGTCTCTAGAATAAAGCTGTTATTTATTTTTCTACAAAAGATTTATGACACATAGACATATCATACACAGGAGTATGTACGTGTTTATGCGCGTTTACCTGGAGACATTACTTTATGCAAAATTGGGGATAGGTAGATAATTTGCTAATTTTATCCATTTTCGCACTCACGTAAGCAAATGCATACAGGCACATACAGACAAATTCGTACAGACGTGAGGGAGGAAGAATTCGCATAGAAATGTACGAGTTTATACGCGTTTAGCTGGTAATATATCTTTATGAGAGAGAGCTAGACTTATTGTTCATCTCAGTAAATTATATCAAGCAGGAAATCTAACCAGATCTCAAGTGATATCCTTCTGGAAGAGAGCTAAAGACAATGATCATCTCTGTTAATTATGTAAAGCAGGAAATCCCACCAGATCCAAAATGGTATCCTTCTGGAAGAAAGCTAAGCATAATGTTCAGCTTTTGTAATTACATTAAGCATGAAACTAACGAGATCTCAAATGGAATACCCCAAGAAGAAAGCTAAGCGTGAGTTTCATATCTGCTACTTACGTTTAACAGGAAATCTAAGTAAATCACAAATGCTAATTTAAGTCTTTATTGCATAGCATGTAAGCTAAACGGAGCTCATATAAGTAAATAAAAGATGGAGGGAGGATGGAGAAGAATTTTAAGGAAATGACTCGCCGTTTTGAAGCTATTGTATTAGAGTAGCAGAAACTAGTTATCAAAGATCTACTATTAATCTCTCTGTCTATCTATCTATCTACCTGTCTATCTATCTATCTGTCTATCTATCTATCTATCTATCTATCTATCTATCTATCTATCTATCTATATATCTATCTATCTATCTATCTATCTATCTATCTATCTATCTATCTATCTATCTATCTATCTATCTATCTATCTATGTCTATATATATAACTATTTATCTGTGTAATCCATTCCCTGGGATGAGCAAGCGATCTCAAATGGGTGCTATTCTGAAGCCTTATTCAGTTAAGACTGCATGCGTCAGGAAGAGACACCTTATGAACCTAGGAATAGCTACTGAAAAAGAAGAAATATATATATATATATATATATCATATATATATATATATATATATATATAAAAATATATATATATATATATATATATATATATATATATATATATATATATATATATATATATATATATATATATATATATATATATATATATATATATATATATAATAAGGAAGCCCATCAGTGAAACAAAACTTATAAAACAATGCTATATTTCTCAAGTTGTGCTTGAGAAGGGATCCAGTTAGGATCCGAACTATAGCATTGTTTTATAAGTTTTATTTCACTGATGGGCTTCCTTATTATTCAGTGCTGTATGCTAACAGTTTGTACTTATGTTTCCATATCTGCATATGCTGTTATCTCAGTATGTATCTGTTTTTTTTTTTCGTAGCGTCATCTTTAATCGTTAGCTGGAAATAGACATACATTATACATCAACACCATTTTCTTGTTCATCCTTATTTTTCAGAATAAGAAAAACCATATTTTAGATTGCGTTCCGGGCCAATAACGTAAGTCAATTCTGTCATCGGTACATTATGCATTCAATGAACCTTTTTAAATGCGTCTCCGGGCGCACGTTAAGGGGGTCCTCTTCAAACACAAAGTCTTTTTCTTTTTCTTTTTGTCCTCGTCAAATACATAAAAGCACGTTATAATATATATATATATATATATATATATATATATATATATATATATATATATATATATATACATATATATATATATATATATATATATATATATATATATATATATATATATATATATATATATATATATATATATATATATATATATATATATATATATATACATATATATGTATATATAGCGTCATCTTTAATCGTTAGCTGGAAATAGACATACATTATACATCAACACCATTTTCTTGTTCATCCTTATTTTTCAAACACAAAGTCTTTTTCTTTTTCTTTTTGTCCTCGTCAAATACATAAAAGCACGTTATAATATATATATATATATATATATATATATATATATATATATATATATATATATATATATACATATATATATATATATATATATATATATATATATATATATATATATATATATATATATATATATATATATATATATATGTGTGTGTGTGTGTGTGTGTGTGTGTGTGTGAATGTATGTATGATGTGTTGAGTGTTTGCATACATATATTACTTTTGTTATACACGTATGTATATGCACGCTCAAACAAGCATTATATATATATATATATATATATATATATATATATATATATATATATATATATATATATGTATATATATATATATATATATATATATATATATATATATATATATATATATATATATATATATATATATATATATATATATATATATATATATATATATATATATATATATATATATATATATATATATATATATATATATATATATATATATATATATATATATATATGTGTGTGTGTGTGTGTGTGTGTGTGTATACGCATGTATGTGTGTATATGTATATATATATATATATATATATATATATATATATATATATATATATATATATATATATATATATATATATATATATATATATATATATATATATATATATATATATATATATATATATATATATGTGTGTGTGTGTGTGTGTGTACGCATGTGTGTGTGTGTGTGTGTGTGTGTGTGTGTGTACGCATATATATATATATATATATATATATATATATATATATATATATATATATATATATATATATATATATATATATATATATATATATATATATATATATTTATATTTATATTTATCAATGTATATATTTGCTCGCACATACAAACACGCACCCACATGCAGAAGTAGATAGAACCTGAAAATTCCCACAACAATTGTTGAGATTTCTGCAACATTTAGTATATAAATATACCATAATAATGACATTATATGTGTCTTTCCACAAAATAAAAAAAAAAGTGCAAGAGGAAGTGCAAATTGCATGAATTGCGTGAAGAATAAAGAGGGTAGACAAAAATATCTTCATAAAAGGTTTATATGAAGGAAGTTAAAACCTTATTTAAATATGCTATCCAAAATGCATTAGAAATGAAAGCGGAAGTCTGTTTTTCCACAGATATTTCCATAATGCATCACTAGAGGAAGATAAGTAGTCACCGTGGCTCAAGCGGTAGTGTCCGCGACTCTGAAGTGCCAGGTCGAGGGTTCGCGCCCCGTCACTGTCTGAGGTTAGTAAGGGCATGCACTCAGGGTAAGGATTACATCTGCCAAAACAAGTCCTTCGCAAGAAGGCAACCGTCCTAGCCCTTGGTTGAAAAGGGAGTCCGTGACGTAAAACCGGAACATCACTAGGGGAAGATAAAGGCTATCAGTAGGAGATTTTTTTTTTTTATGGTTGTGACTCCAGGACAGGCAAAAAAAAAATGGTAAAATAGATCTACCCTCATCGAGTCTAGGTACGAAGAAAACATAGAGAAGAAGCAGAGATGGGGAGTATTGTGACTTCTCAGATGTGAAGGGATAGTAAGACATGTAACGCTTTTAAATTAAAGAAGGATGTCTAAATTTAAGTTTTCCATAATGCAATGAGCCTTGCTAAGCAAAATACAATATACGGAGCTAATAGTCTAAAGCTATCTCTCAAGATTTTGAAATGCACCCTTAATAGAAACAGGATATCTAAATTTAAATTTCCATAATGCACTGAGCGTTGTCGAAGAACGTCCGATATAAGAAGCTTTAAAAATGCACAGAGAATATGGAATGATATCCAGACTTAAAAAGATTTCCATATTATGTTGGAGAGTGCAGAAAAAATATGCTTGGAAAGAAGGTACTTATAAATTTAAACCCAAATTTCCAAAAAAATGAAGAGATTTCTATATGTACAACCCAAAGAGGCACTAAAATAAAGATGAACCTACCATAAAAGTCTTCAATGAGGGTTCCTCATATATATATATATATATATATATATATATATATATATATATATATATATATATATATATATATATATATATATATATATATATATATATATATATATATATATATATATATATATATATATATGTATATATATATATATATATATATATATATATATATATATATATATATATATATATATATATATATATATATATATATATATATATATATATATATATATATATATATATATATATATATATATATATATATATATATATTTATATATATATATATATATATATATATATATATATATATATATATATATATATATATATATATATATATATATATATATATATATATATATATATATATATATATATATATATATATATATGACACCAGGACGGGCAAAGATAATTGTCCTCAGCGGGCCCGTCCAGCAAGAAAACATGAGGAGAAAAAGTAGTAGCTTAAGGACACGGCAGAAATAAGAAGATGATAAATAATGAGAAAAGAAGAGGCTGAAAGTATAGTCCATTGAATGAAGACCTAAAAATATGACAGAATTAGGCCATGAGTTGACGATATTTTTGTTTTTGAAGCAAAAAAAGTTATAAGAATTAGGGAAGACAGGAGGAAGAGAGTCCGACGAATCTGCGAACTACAAATCTCTACATAGTACCTGTTTGACATGACCGCTTGGCATGTGTTGAATGGCCTCACCAGCAGGAGAGGGATGCAACTGGCCAACTTATTAGAGCAGTGATGGAAATTGTACCGGTAGAAAAGAGAGAGAGAGAGAGAGAGAGAGAGAGAGAGAGAGAGAGAGAGAGAGAGAGAGAGAGAGAGAGAGAGAGAGAGAGAGAGAGAGAGAGAGAGAGAGAGATATAGTATACTTCGGCGAAGAGAAAGAAAATCGAGAGTGGAAGTAAGAGAAGGGTCGTTAACGAGTCTGATGGCCTTAGATTCAACCCCACCAAGGAAATAAGTATAAGAGGGATCACCCAAGATGTGAGAACAATATTCTAAGGGACGGATAAATCCTTTATGGATTTTATATTGTTGGGAAGAAGAATAATTATGAATATGAAACAGAGCTCTCAATTTCTTAAATGTCATTTTAGAAATTTGAATTACGTGATTCTTACAAGACAAGTTAGAGGCTATCTGAATGCCTAATATGTTGAAAGTATTAAGAGGATGAATTTCCTTATTTTCAAAGACATTAGAGTTATCAGAAGGAGGAGATAATGGAATAGTCAGAAAGTGTCTTGTAGTCATTGAATTTTACTAAATTTTGGCTGCCCCACTCTTGATATTCTCTGTATATCGGAATTGAGAGTTGAAGAAACAATAATACGAGGCTGATTTCGAGTATCAGACAAAGGCTGTGAGGAGAAGGTCAGAGGAATCATGAAGGGTTGAATCTTCGGCTAAGACTACGAGAGGAAAGGAGGATGGGAACCGGAGAAGATTATTGGTAAAGGGAAGGAACACAGTGGTTAATGGATAGAACCCTGTAGAACATCACTAGTGACTGGGAATAAGCTAGATGTTGTGATGTCAACAACCATAGATATAAAACGGTCAGAAAGAAAGCTGGAAATCAGATAAAAGAGAGGTGGCTAAAGCCATAAGAAGGAAGTTTAACTAACAGAGCCTTGTGTTACACTGGCAAATGCCAGAGAGAATAAGGGCGATGACAAAGGATTCCGCATGATTCATTTGAGAATATGACCATACAGAAATGAGATAGTACAGGAAGTCACCAGTGGATCTTGACGTGTGGAAGCCGTACTAGTGATCGGAAAAAAACGAGCTAGATGAAGATGTTTCAAGAAGTGAGATATGAGCAACGTTTCGAATACTTTAGTGATAGCGGAATTTGAGGCAGTTGGTCGGTATTTGGAAGGAATAGAATGGTAACCCTGCTTAAGAATAGGCAGAACTAGATTGTTCTTCCAAGATGAAGGATAAATACTGGTTGAGAGAATAAGGCATATAAGATGGCAAAGCTCGCGAGGCAGTTCATCTGCAAACTCCTTAAGGAACCTTTCGGGGATAACCGTCAGGTCCTGATGCCTAGTTCGTCTTCAGGGAGCGATGAATCCTATTCAGTTTGCAGATGGGCATGGAATTAGATAGGGGTAAAGTGCGAGGCCCAGGTGCGTTAGAATCGCTTATGGAAGATTAAGCAGAGAAGTGAGAGGCAAAGAAAGTGCTTTTATCAGTTGGAGAGTAAGCTATAAAACCATTATGACGAATGAGAAGGAGAAAGCTTGAGTCACAGAAGTTTTTGGAGAGCTCTTAGGCCAAGAACCAGAAACATTTATCAGTGGGAGAGGAGTTCAGGCCGTCAACTTCCCCTCTAAGAGAGGAAGCCTTAGACCTACGTATCTGAGCAGTGTAGCGATTTCTAGCTGTGATGAAAGCAGAGCGAGTTAAATCAGAAGGAAATGCTCTTTATGACCGGTATGCTGATCCCTGGCCTGAATAGCCATGGAGTAGGAGCGGTCAAGCCAAGGATTATATGGAGAAAAAATTTATATATATATATATATATATATATATATATATATATATATATATATATATATATATATATATATATATATATATATATATATATGCCCCCTGAGGGAGGGGGGTAGAATACTTCCTCCGTGTTCCCCTGCGTGTCGTAAGAGTCGAATAAATGGGACAGAGCGAGGGGACTGGGAATCCCCTCTTCTCTATGTTCTCTTCCCAAAGAGTCAGAGTATTTTGTCTTGACTCAGCCACTCCCCTTATAAGGGGAAAATGGCTCATATATATATATATATATATATATATATATATATATATATATATATATATATATATATATATATATATATATATATATATATATATATATATTCCGCGTATCAACTGGAATAGGTTGATATAAATGACCGACGGGAAAAGTGCTTGTCTGATCTGGTTGGGTCATGATATTTCGACGTTCTGTCGTAACTTGCGACGCGAGTACGAGTCCCCTGATGACCACAAAAGTTTCTCATAGATTGTAGTGTGTGTGTGTATATATATATATATATATATATATATATATATATATATATATATATATATATATATACACACACACACACAGACACACACACACACAGACACACACACACACACACACACACACACACACACACACACACATATATATATATATATATATATATATATATATATATATATATATATATATATATATATGTGTGTGTGTGTGTGTGTGTGTGTGTGTGTGTGTGTGTGTGTGTGTGTGTGTGTGTGTGTGTGTGTGTGTGTGTGTGTGTGTGTGTGTGTGTGTGTGTGTGTGTGTGTGTGTGTGTGTGTGTGTGTGTGTGTGTGTGTGTGTGTGTGTGTGTGTGTGTGTGTGTGTGTGTGTGTGACATATATATCTCTGGAAGCTTTACATGATGGTTCAGCATTATAGAAGAACGTATACTGTATTTTACACAGTTCTTGAAGACTTCAGTGAGCTCATACCGCAGTTTCCCTCCCATTCACACCAGAATGTCCTCATCGGAAAATGTTGACCTTTCTGACCTTACGTGTGTAAATACTGATAACTTTCCCGAAGTGTTTATATCATCTCTGGACAGAATATGCGTATATTCACGTGAGGACATCAGAAGGGAATTGGAAAAAATTAAAAAAGTCACTCTGTACAAAACAAGTCAACTTTTGCTTTCGAAGGTAGTGGAACTCTTTCCCCAATACAGTGGTAAACACATCATAAAAAAACGAGTAAAAAAAGATATAATTACAAACATAATCATTCTTAGCGCAAGTGTCCTGAATATCTCAATGAATGAAATAAATGGTGAACTTGACAAACTCTTTCAACCTCAAACTTCGGTTGTAAAATCCATAGAGTCTAAAAAAACACACGACCTAGGAGACCTACATCGAATGATAGAAAGTCTTGCAGATAAGGTGAAAATTTTGGAAGCAGATGCTGAAAAGGTGAAAGCCTTACAACACAAGGTGGGTTTACTAGAATCTGACATTGTCCTACTTAAAAGAGATAATTCTAGGTTGAAACTGCTATTAGAAACATCTCCACCTCTCAGTTCAGTGCTGTCACCTAACAGTGATGATGTCCCTTCTATCAACAACCCTCAGGTTCGGCAAGCTAGGTTTTCTGTCTCTACTCACAATTTCTTCAGTGCATTGAGTGATGAATGTGACAGTGGTAGTGAAGAAGAAGTAGATCCAGATAAAAGTGATAGCCATCAAGACAACCTGAATACACCATCTAGCATAAATAATCAAATCAGTAACAGGTTACAAAATAGTGATGAAACAACAACGTCCTTTCCCACTACTCCTAACAACGCAACAACAGGCACTAACCAGAACAAGATTCTTCCCAGCACAAACAACCAACCTGGTAAAGAGTTGCAAAACAGCGAAGAAGATATAGAGTCAATCTCCACTACTCCTAACAACACAGCAACTGTCACTAACCAGGACACCCAAATTATATCTTCCAGCACAAATAACCAACCCAGCAATAGACTGCGAAACAATGAAGAAAACAGAAAAGACAAAATAGCAGCAATCTCTACTCTAAACATTCCATCGAAGTCCTCTCCCCCACAGCCACAGTTGCCAAATAATGCAAGTGCAAGGGTTACAGCTCAAATATATATTCGCATTCCTGGCAACCCCTTTGAGAGAGAGATACGTAATACACTGACAAATCAAGGCATTCCTTCTGAAGAAGTCTTGATTAAGGAGCTTTATCGCACACCAAACTGGGTTTCCTTCGCAATAACGATATCGAAAGGATTTGAATATGTGCCTTACAAACTGAATCAATGGCCTACAGGCACAAGTGTCCAGCCATTTCGTGGGAGCAAACAATGGTCATACCAAAATAAACAGCAAAGAGCAAATGGAACAATCCCCTATATGCGAGACTACAGAAAGAGACACGATACAAACCTCTCTTATCGCCGTCCAAGCACAAGAGACTTCTCCTGGAGTGATGGCTCTTACAACCCTAGACACTCACCTAGGCATACAAACTTTGGGAAGGCCCGATCATACCACGGCACGTACTCAAACCAGCATTACACATCCAACGGCAGGTACAGACACCAGGATCCATGGGCTAACCCCAGAACACACTACAATGATGAATTCCCAGCAGAATCATACAGTCGAAACTACAACTATGACTATGGATACCACCCCAATGAAACATGGTAATACCTCGTCTCCTGCTGTTGCTGTTACTGCTGTCGATGTGAAAGTTACTTGTAAATATAATGATAGATTATCTGTCGTACATATAAATGCACAATCCCTGTTATCCCATATACTAGAAATTGAACATATGCTTGTACAAGAAAATATTGATGTTCTTTGCATTAGCGAATCATGGCTGTATCCGTCAATTAACAATGCATTTATTAATATTCCTTCATATAATATTTATCGCTATGACAGTGGTAGAGGTGGAGGTGTATGTTTATATGTTAAAAATTATTTGAAGGCCACTGAACTAAATCTTGAAACTGAGAAGCACGAAGGAGTGGAAGATAAATGGATCTCTGTCCAACATAAAAAGTTTCCTTCTATTATCATAGGCTGCGTGTACCGCCACCCCAAAGCCTCGGTAACCTCTTTTAGCTATATTTTGGACGTTTTTAAGGAGATAATTTTAAAAAACAAACCAGTTTTTATATATGGCGATTTTAATGATGATCAACTAAAAAGAGAAAATAAAATGAGTAGACTTATTAAGAATTTAAATCTAGAACAGATTATAAATAAACCAACTAGAATCACTCCCACTTCAGTTTCCCAAATCGATCTAGTAATAACAAACTCCAAACATATGATAACTAAGTGTGACGTAATGCCAAGCCCTATAGCAGACCACGAGGAAATTGTAACGTCCCTAAATATTCGCAAACCAAAGAGACAACCAATCTTTAAAACATTCAGATGCTTAAGAAATTATTCACAAGAATTACTTTGTAGTTTACTTATGAATGAAGTACATAAATTAAATGAAATTCTATATACCGATAATATCAATAAACAAGTAAGAATTTTAACCAGTGTCCTATCATCATGTATAGATCGATGTGCACCACTCGTGACAAGAGAAATATTTCGTCCCCCCGCTCCTTGGATAACAGATGACATAAAAAACATTATGAAAGAAAGAGACAAACTACAAAATGAAGTAAAGCTACAAAGAGATAATATCCCTTTAAGAGAAAAGTTTACAGAGCATAAGAAACAAGTAAAATCATTATTAAGTAACAGTAAGAAACAGTATTACAAAAATGAATTTCAAAACGCTAAAGGCAATATCTCTGATACATGGAAAATTGCTAAAACCATGCTTTCCAATAACTGTAATAAAAGTAGTAACATATCAATTATACCCGATGAGGTAGATGCAAGTGCTAAAGCAGAAGAGTTCAATAATTTTTTCGCTGAAGTGGGGAAAAAAACCTTTGAAAAAACAAAAAAAGAAATAATAAATGAAATCAATAATAGTAATGGTGGTAATAATAATAATAATGATGATGGTAGTAGTAATAATAATAGAAATGTTCATAATGGTGTAAATAATAATGATGGTGGTAGTAATGGTAATGATAATAGTGATGATGGTAGTAATAATAATAATAATGTTCAAGAACATAGTGCATTCAATAGAAGTAATGATGTCTTTAACCCTACTACAGTAGATTGTAATACAGTAATCTTAGTAATAAAAAATCTGAAAGACTCTAATGCATATGGATCAGATGGAATTTGTTTTCGTTTTATTAGAGATTCATTATTTGTAATAGCTTATTATCTGACGGTAATAATCAATACTTCCATAGTTACCAATATCTACCCAGATTTATGGAAAACTCCCCATGTAATTCCTGGTTTTAAAAATGGAAATCCTGACGACGTCTCTAACTATAGACCAATCTCTTTACTACCAATTTTATCAAAGATACTTGAAAAGATTGTTGCAAATCAGTTAAGTGAGTTTCTTGAAAAAAATAAACTTATTGCAAAAAGTCAACACGGTTTCAGGCCAAAATTATCAACTGAAACTGCCTTATTGAAAATATCAGATGAAATATACAAAAATATAGATAATAAGAAAATATCATTGCTACTACTACTCGATCTTTCTAAAGCTTTTGATAGTGTACACCATACCACTCTATTAGAAAAATGCAAAAAAATGAACATTGACCCAAGCTGGTTCGAGAACTATTTAAAAAACCGCTACCAGTCAGTCAGAATAAAAGATGTAGTCTCAAGTCGCAAGAAGGTATTGTTTGGGGTCCCTCAGGGATCGATCCTAGGACCTATACTTTTTCTAATATATGTAAACGATCTAGTAAAATATTTACCTAACTGTTATGTCATTCAATATGCTGACGATACTCAAATCTTAATTGAAGGAGAAATTAATGATTTAGAAAATATTATTCGTAGAGCAGAAGAAATTTTGTATATGGCTAAACGTTACTTTCTAAAAAATGGTCTGTTACTTAATGAAACTAAAACCCAATCTATTCTTATCGGATCCAGACAATTATTATCAGAAGTTGATGACAATCTTCATATAAATTTTAACGGTAATATCATTAAGCCAATGAACTCGGTAAAGAACCTAGGTGTCTATTTTGACCGTTACATGAATTTTGAAATGCATATAGATGAAATTTATAAAAAAGTAATGGGTACTCTAATATATCTAAATAGGGTAAAAGACTCATTTGAAACATCAACTCGTATAATAATTGTCCAGTCCTTAGCTATGAGTTTAATTAATTACTGTCTCAAAGTTTGGGGATGTACCAATAAGACTCAATTACAAAGAATACAAAAGTTACAAAACTTTGCAGCACGAGTGGCTGTTGGCAATGTAAGAAAATACGAGCACATCTCTCCTGTTTTAAAAGATCTAGAATGGATAAAGATTAGAGATAAATATGTTTTTGATATATGTACCTTTGTTTTTAATATACTAAGAAACAATATTCCTGATTGCTTGTATAATTTTTCTACAGTAAGCTCAGTTACCGGGTTAACTACCCGTCAAGGGGAAGATTTATTAGTACGAAGGTCTAAAACTGATATTGGCTCAAGAGATATAAACATTCGTGGACCTCATTTATATAATCAGCTTCCCAGAGAACTAAAAAATGCTGGTTCAGTGTATACTTTTAAATATAATCTTAAGAAGTTGCTCTTAAAGGAAGATTTTACTTGTAAATTTTAATGGTACACTCATCTTTATGATTTGCTTGTTTTAGTATGTCTATATCGTA
>JAXCGZ010005330.1:0-12410 GCA_037179515.1 Halocaridina rubra
TAGCTTGTAACTCGTATAGTCTTTTATAGTACCCATTTTAACTACTTTACATTTTTCAACATTAAATTCCATTTGCCATTTGTCCGACCATTCAGATAATCTATTTAGATCTTCCTGTAAAACATGAATGTCTTCTTTTCCATTTATAGTTCTACCTATTTTAGTGTCGTCTGCGAATTTGCTTAGGTTACTACTGATATCCGAATCCAGATGCAAAACTTTTTTTTATTTGTGAATTAGGAGTATTTTCCTTGATGGAAATCTGATTTTTTAAATTTAATTTAAATAAGTACTCCCTATCCATTCCCGTAAGCTATATTTATACAGCTGATTGTTTTTTTTTTATGTACTGAAAGTGTAAAAATTTGGTTATGAATCATCACCCAACACCGGCAACTGTGACGTAATATTGTAAGTAATCCATCACCTGAATTAGTCATAATAACATCAGGCCGTCTCCAGAGATTAAATATTTAGAATAAAAATAGATAATTTTATTCTGCTATAAAGCAATAACTTCAAGATAGAAATTTGGACAATTCTGAATTATTTCGAAATGTTTGTCAAGGAACATCATTTTGATTTTGTTATCTTTTAGGTCAATTTTAAAAACTTGTTTAGCTCAAAAGCTCAAACTATATGTGGTGCGACAGACTTCCATGAACTGGAAATAATCTACCCGGAAACTTAGCTGGGTATATAGGATTTCTAAGGAGTAAGGTATATCTATCCTCTTGTCTGTCTGGTAGGTCGAAGGGTCAGTTGAGTTTTTTTTTTCTTTTCAATATGCAAGTTGCGCTTTTATATTCCAGCGCTTTTAAGTACCTCTCGTGCAATGGTTTCATTCCTATTTTTTGTATATACAGAAGACTTAGAAAAGTGTCATGTATATCTTTATTTGTCTCGTGGACTTCATTTTGCTTTTTGTTCCGATCTTTTTTAAGGGCAGCTATGTAGTTTATGTTTTTCACAACTGATAGTGTGTTTATTTGTCAACAAATAAATACTTATACAATTATCTGATTGAATCTTTCATATCTTGAGCAGAAATGCTACTTAAAAAGCGTATGAACACCCAACAAGAAATTCTATTTACTACTCTCTGTTATTGTATGGAAGTTCAAATACTAAAACTGTTATTCATAAATTTTTTACTCCTTGGTAGCAAAAGTGAAAAATTCATATATATATATATATATATATATATATATATATATATATATATATATATATATATATATATATATATATATTTGTTACATTTCAACCATTTCATGTTTCGCTGGTTCTTAGCACGGAAGCGTATTCCCAGGAGAAATTAACAAAATGCGTTTTACTTAAGCAACATACATTATTTGAGAGAGAAGCTATTGTAATGTCTGTTATCAGCCATATCCCAGAAAGTCTATTGACAGTGATGCTGCATCTTGTATTCACAATCTTACAGACTCAGAAAGGAACACTACATCTTTCTTTGTTTACATTAACGGTATTATCAAAGTGTGGGACCAGAGAGAAGTAGCTCGTTAAAGCTCTCTAAATATTTTTTTGAATATTTTCTTATTTTTCATGTGTTTGTTTCATTCAAGCTTTTGTACTAATGACATGTGTAAACTGGAAATAAATGTATTATTATTATTATTATTATTATTATTATTATTATTATTATTATTATTATTAATTATTATTATTATTATTATTATTATTATTTCTTAATTACTAAAATTATTACTAGCAGTATTATTAGTTGAAGTAGTAATATTAGTAATAATATCAAATTCTTCTTTTGACCTTTTTTATTTTCTCCACGCCATTTTGACTTCTCACATTCTAACATCTACTAAGAAAGACCGTAGATCGTTTCCGAAGCTGAAACAAATCTCATTTTGTCTCTGTTATTTTTGACGTTTCTCCTTTTGCTCTTTCTACCCTCCTCCCGCCCCTGTCGTCCCACGCTGTCATATTTTGGCATCCTTTCCCCCCCTACCCCCGCCTCCCATTCTCTTATCTTATGACATCGATTGGCAAAGGGCATATTTTGTGTACAAATTAACATGGATGCACTGCGGTGGTGGTGTTGCAGTACCAAAAGGCTCTCTCTCTCTCTCTCTCTCTCTCTCTCTCTCTCTCTCTCTCTCTCTCTCTCTCTCTCTCTCTCTCTCTCTCTCTGTGTGTGTGTGTGTGTGTGTGCGCGTGTGCGCCTTGCAATACTGTTTTGATTGTTATGCGGTTGGTAAATTTAAATGTGGTCGAATGTCTAGACTTTGCTCCCACGCATCCATTAGTTTGATTTGGCTTAATTTTATATGTTATATTTTATGAATGTGACACCGGAAAAGGATAGAAAATTGCCCGAATCAGGACAGAGCACCAAGAGAACATTGAGACAAAAAAAAGTTGAAGCTTAAGGACAAGACAGAAATAACAGAATGATAAACAATAGGAAAGGGACAGGCTGATAGCATAGTCAAAGTAATGACGACAGAGATATGGCAGGATTAGGCCCTGAGATAAAGATAGATCTACTTATTGATGAAAGATAGGTCATAAGAGTTAAGAAAGACAGAAGTAGGAAGAGAATCCCAGAGACTGGAGGTGATAGGGAAGAAACAGTCACTGCATTAACCAATCCACGAGCTACTGATGTCCACATAGTTCCTGTGAAACAAGGCCACTTGGCTAGTGTTACACTGTCTTGGTGGTGGGGGAGAGATGCATCTCGCCAACTCATTAGAACAGTGATGGAAGTAATAACGATAGAAAAATAAAGGGTTTATACCTAACAGCAAAGAGAAAGAGAATCCAGATTAGAAGTAAGAGAAGGGTCATTGATGAGTCTGGTTGCTTTAGATTCAATCCTATCAAGGAGATAAGTATAAGGAAAACACCTCAGATGTGTGAGCAATATTCTGAGCAGGGATGGATAAGACCTTTATTTGAGTAACTTAAAAGAGGAAAAATAATGACGAAAACTAAATAACCTCCAAGATTTTAGATCCAGATTAAGAAATTTGGATTATGTAACTCCTCCAAGACAAGTTAGAGGCAATCTGGATTTCTAGGAGGGTAAATTCGTTAGGTTCAAAGACAATAGGGCTATTAAGAGGACAGCAAGAAGCTGTGTCTTGGGGGCATTAAATTTACCTAAATTTTGGGTGCCTCACTCAGATACCCTCTGTAAGTTGGAGTTGAAAGTTGAAGAGTGATATGAGACTAATGATGAGTAGCAGATGATGGTTATGAGGAGAAGGCAGAAAATATTGAAAAGTAGAATCGTCGGTACTGAAGAAGATCATTGGTGAAAAGAAGAAAAAGAGTAGGTGAAAGAACAGAATCCAGTGCAACACCACTGGTAAGTGGAAATGAGGTAGATGTTACACTCATCAACCACATATATAAAACGGTCAAAAAGAAAACTGAAATCAGAGAACAAAGAGAAAAGGTAAAACCATAAGCAGGAAGTCTGGCAAACATAGGCTTGTGCCACTCTCTGTCAAAACCCTTAGAGATATCAAGGGCGACAACAAAGAATTTCCCATAGTTCCTCAGGGAAGACGACCAACCATGAGTGGGACTGGATGTCACCAGTGGATCTTGCCTTGCGGAAGCCGTACTGTTGATTGGAAGTAAGCACCTTAGATTCAAGATATTTCAAGAAGTGAGAATTGAACAAAGTTTCAATTATTTTAGCAATAGCAAGTTCAGGGCACGAGGTTGGTAGTTGCAGGTAATAGAATGGTCATCCTTCTAAGGAACAATCTGAACTAGTGCGTTATTCCAGGATAAAAGGTAGATACTGGTTTAGAGAATGAGGCAAAAATGACTCCAAAGCACTAAAACCAATTCATCTGCAAACTCCTTGAGAAGCCTTGCAGGGATGCCTTTTTCATCTTTAGAGAGCGAAGAGCAGTACCCTTTGCATGAAGAAAGAATAGGATATAGATTAGGGTTAGAGAGGGGTAAAATAAGTGGGACTGTCCTTGCATTGCTTGCAAAAGAGTTGACAGGAAAATTAGAGCCAAAGAGTGTGGCTTTGTCAGTGGGAGAGCAAGCTATTGAACCATCAGAACACATGAGTGGGTAAAACTTGAGTTACAGAAGTTTTTGGAGTGGTTTTTGGCTAAGGACCAGACACATTTATCAGTGGGAGAGGAGTTAGGTCATAAGTCTTAAAAGGAAGCTTTAGACCCCTGAGCAATGAAGTGATTCCTGGGTGTCATAAAATCAGAGCGAGTTAAATCAGAAGGAAAGGCTTGGTACGACTGGTATGCCCAATCCCTGTCTTGAATAGTCATGGAACTGACACGGTCAAACCAAGGATTAGGGGGAGAAAAGTTTTGATTGAGGAAGAGATGAACACCTCCAGTTCCGAGGTTATGATCTCAGCAACTTTTAGAGCTACAGGGTTTCGGGTCTGCAAGCAGTAGTTGCCTCGTCAAGCAAAAAGTTAACCAAGTCATCATGTTGGGTACACTTGAAGTGTTAAAGACGGCACTGAGTAGGAGGTATTGATGGAGGAACAGCATAAATGAAAGATATTGTGATCAAAGAGTGGTCAGAGTTCCAAGAGGGGAAAGTACAAAATATGAATAGTTTGTAGGAATAGATGTAAAAAGTAGGTCTAGAGTGTTAGCTGCATGGTTGTTATGATCGGGAGCACATGTAGGATGTTTGATATACTGCTCCAGATCGTGAGTGACCGAGATAGCAAGAGCCTCACGTCCTCCCACATCAGTTTGAGAAGAATGAAGCCACTCACTGTGGTGTACACTGAAGCCTCATATGTAGTGAACTTCAGAATGTAGGTGAAGAGATACCAAGGATTCATGGCAAGAAGATAGATATTCAAAGAAGGATACAAAGTCAGTGGAATTAGGAGAACAGTAGTAGAAGCAAAGAAATATAGTGGTAGTGGAGATAGAGAGAAAGATCTTCTGCTTGAGAAAATCAGTCAGGAGATTCAAGGTTCATGAGCCTTGCCATGTTAGTTTTACGGTAGGCTCAGACCCAACCTTTTGAAGAGAGCCGAAAATAGAGGTTATATATTTTTGTTATTATTGGGGACTTTTTTCCATACTAGTTTGCTTCACCTTAATCTCTGTGTATTTGGGAAACGTGTTTCCATACAAATTTGATTTAGCTAAACTTCTGTTGTGCAGAACCTACATATTTATTTGTTTGATATGGCCTACAGTTATTAAACTTATGTTAGTTTATAACGTGAACACTATGGCCCAAGTTCTTAAACAGTGTAAACCTAGGATAGCATATTGTTAGTTCGCTAGACACACACAAATGGATTTCATAAACACATCTGACGCGGTTCTGTGTATGGCTAGGATCCCATGTGGGATCCTAGTCAATCACAGAACCACGTCAAATGCGTTTATGAAATCCATATGTGTGTTTAGCTAACTAACAATAATGTATCCTAGGTTTACACTGTTTAAGAAATCGGGCCTATATTCCTCACTAATTTGATATAGCCTAATTTCTTTTATTCAGTTCCCACCCATCCATTAGTTTGAATTTGACCTTTTTTAACCCTCATATTTTATGTTTTAAATACTCTTTTCCAGATTTAGCTTTATTTCTATTGTGCAGTTCCCATTCACCCATTAGTTTGAATAGGCCTATCACATGTCTGTTTATTGGCGTCTTTTATTCATTACAAGTTCTTTTTAACCTAGTTTATTTTTTGTAGTTAATAAGTTCAAAAGTATCGATGTCTAGACCTCGTTCCCAATCATCCATTAATTTGATCTGACCTAATAGTATGAAATTGACATAAATTATTTATCATGTTTGGGAAAATATTTTCCATATTTCTAGTATTTAGAATGTGTGTTTCTTGTTCATTTGGTTGACGTGGTTTAATTTTATTTAAATTGAATTTATGTAGCTATTGATATTAATGTATTTGTTCACAAATTTTTTCATTGCTTGAACTTGAAAAACTAATATTTGGCTGTATCATGCAGAAATGATCTCAAATTACTGTTTCCTGAAATCACTTACTTTTATATATATATATATATATATATATATATATATATATATATATATATATATATATATATATATATATATATATATATATATATATATATATATATATATATATATATATATATATATATATATATATATATATATATATATATATATATATATATATATATATATATATATATATATATATATATATTAAGCATGTCTTAGCAATTTATTCAGGGACTATTTTGATTTGATATACGGACAATATATTGTTTATCTTTTTCGTAAATTTACTTTACCCGATGATTTGTAATAGGGACTATGCTCTTGATTTTTTTTTTTATATATCTTATATAAATTATATTTCTCATTATATTAGTACGTACAGTATAATTCAAATATCTGGCTAGCTGAAATCTATTTTACTCGTATATTCAGTTTTTCATTCGAGCTTTTGAATGTTGTTATAATGATATCTCTATTCTCTCTCTGTTTGCCAAAATAACTTTGTTTTAATTACAAAACTTGTTTTCTCTTTTCAGGTAAGGATACAGCTCCCAAGTTTGATAAGGAATATTTAGTTTTTCTTAGTAAGTACACATTCTCATTTTGTTAAAAATACATGTTTTTTTCTAAGATTTTTTTTAATTGTTTGCACGGATTATTAAAAAATAAATTATGCCTAACAGTTTTAGAAATTTTTTGCTTTTACATAGAAATATTGAGATGCTAAGTTAAGAGCCTGTCTCTCTAATATTGGTAAGGTTTAATATGGTAGACACACTTTATGATATTTAAATATGATTCTAAGAAATTAACTTCATAACAATATTTTTATATTGAGGCTGAAATATATACGGTATTATAGTATTTTGTGAACATTGCTTTTTTTTAATCTAATGTAAGTTTTAAATGTCATTGTATATTATAATATTGATGATCACCTTAATATATAATAATAATAATAATAATAATAATAATAATAATAATAATAATAATAATACCATATATATTACCATATATAATAATAATAATAATAATAAAATAATAATAATAATAATAATAATAATAATAATAATAATAATAATAATAATAATAATAATAATAATAATAATAATAATAATAATAATAATAGTAATCCATATCATTCCCAGAAGACTTTAGTTTTATGTTAGGATCTACAGACTCTAATATGAGTTGCCTCACTTTTAATATTGATTTGCATTGTTACCGAAGAGCATTCGAAGACAATGAAAAAGACATATTTGATCTTGAAATGCTCTCTCTCTCTCTCTCTCTCTCTCTCTCTCTCTCTCTCTCTCTCTCCCTCTCTCTCTCTCTCTCTCTCTCTCTCTCTCTCTCTCTCTCTCTCTCTCTCTCTCTCTCTCTCTCTCTCTCACATATCTCTCTTCACTTGGAATCCTTCAACTTTTTGTCAGTGAGGCAACATGGCTTCAGAGAAGGTAGATCAACAGTAACAAACTTATTAGAATTTTTTGATGAGGTAAGCCAAATCTTACAGGAAAGAGAGGGCTGGGCAGATTGCATATTCCTAGACTTCCAGAAAGCGTTTGACACTGTTCCACATGGGAGACTTATTAGGAAGCTGCAATCAATGGCTAGAATAGGTGGAAATGTTTTGGAATGGATAAAAACTTACTTAGAAGGAAGGGAACAGAGGGTTAGAGTAAGACACTCAGTGTCTGAATGGAGAAGAGTTAGTAGTGGAGTTCCACAGGGTTCAGTTTTAGGGCCACTTTTGTTCCTTGTATATGTAAATGACCTACCAGAGTGTGTAAATTCATTCATGAATATGTTTGCAGATGATGCAAAGATTGTGAAGAAAGTAAAAAAACGAGAACAATGGTAGAAAACTTCAGGAGGATCTAAATAATCTGCATGAGTGGTCAAAAAAGTGGCTAATGAAATTCAATACTTCAAAATGTAAGGTAATGAGAATGGGTACAAGTGCAAGAAGGCCCAAGCTTGACTACTCGGTGGCTGGAGTACAACTTCAAGAGACAGAAAATGAGAGAGATCTAGGAGTAAACATACTGGCATATTTGTCTCCAGAAATACATATAAATGGCATAGTAAACGGCAGCATATGCATTCTTATCAAATGTAAGGGTAGCCTTCAGGCACATGGACAAGGAAATGTTCAGAAATATTTATGTAACCTATGTGAGGCCAAAACTCGAATATGCAGCCCCCTTTTGGAATCCGCACTTGAAAAAGCACATAGCTAAGCTTGAAAAAGTTCAAAGACATGCCACGAAACTGGTGCCAGAAATACGCAATCTCAGTTATGATGAGAGGCTGAGGGAATTAGACTTACCATCACTCGAAGCTAGAAGAGTGAGGGGGGATATGGTGACAGTCTTTAAATTCCTTCATGGTTATGATAGAGTGGATAGGTATCGATATTTTGATATGGCTGGCTCTAGAACTAGAGGTCATAGTTTGAAGCTTGGTAAGAAAACTTCTTTGCAGGATGTAAGGAAATATTTTTTCAGTGTAAGAGTAGTTGATAATTGGAATTGGCTAAGCGAGAAGGTAGTTAATGCTATCTCAATCCATAGTTTTAAGGACAGGTATGATAAGTATCACTAAGTCTAAAATGGAACCGATGAGGAGACGGGAAGATACGAGCTTTGGGCTCTTTCCCGCAAACACAATTAGGTAATCACTCTCTCACACACACACACACACACACACAAAGACATGCCACGAAACTGGTGCCAGAAATACGCAATCTCAGTTATGATGAGAGGCTGAGGGAATTAGACTTATCATCACTCGAAGCTAGAAGAGTGAGGGGGGGATATGGTGACAGTCTTTAAATTCCTTCATGGTTATGATAGAGTGATAGGGATCGATATTTTGATATGGCTGGCTCTAGAACTAGAGGTCATAGTTTGAAGCTTCGTAAGAAAACTTCTTCGCAGGATGTAAGGAAATTCTTTTTCAGTGTAAGAGTAGTTGATAATTGGAATTCGCTAAGCGAGGAGGTAGTTAATGCTATCTCAATCCATAGTTTTAAGTCTAAAATGGAACCGATGAGGAGACGGGAAGATACGAGCTTTGGGCTCTTTCCCGTAAACACAATTAGGTAATCACACAAGTAGGATTATTCACTGTGATATTTCAAACCTTATATATATATTTTCTTTTTTTTCTCTCTCTCTCTCTCTCTCTCTCTCTCTCTCTCTCTCTCTCTCTCTCTCTCTCTCTCTATATATATATATATATATATATATATATATATATATATATATATATATATATATATATATATATATATATATATATATATATATATATATATATATATATATATATATATATATATATATATATATATATATATATATATATATATATATATATATATATTATATATATATATATATATATATATATATATATATATATATATATATATATATATATATATATATATTACAACGTACCATTGCAGCGTATTCCTCTGGCATATACTAGAAGCCCATCGTCCTACACATGCCATACTGCCATTTGTTATTACTGCTTTAAATGCCAATAATGCATTCTCGAGTCCACTGCAAATTAATTTCTCATCTGTTACATCAGACCACGCCTAAAATTCGTCACACAGTCAGACAATCGATTTGAAATGAGAAAAACATTCATTTCCCTGTCTAATTTGAAATGGTTTTAGTGACCAATTTAGAATATTTTTGGTATTTTATTATGGATTAAAAAAAAATAAAAATATATATATATATATATATATATATATATATATATATATATATATATATATATATATATATATATATATATATATATATATATATATATATATATACAAAAAAAAAACCTGAACCTTATTATGCTATTTATCCTTAGATGAGGATTTCTAACTTTAATATGAAAGAACACTGTGTTTCTGGATTTGCTATTCACTTCCTTCAGTTACGGTTATTTTTATGCCTATATCAACACTGAATATTCCTGGATGTTCATTACACTTACCTCTTCTTATCCCTTCACTTCTGAGAAGTCATTACATTCTCCATCTCTGTTACTTTTTACTTAATGTATTCTTCGTGCCCAGGCTCCATGGGGGCTATTTTATTTTATTTTATTTTTTGACCCGTCCTGGTGTTACAGTCATAAAAAAAAATATTGAAAAGCAAAAAAATTAATCTCAGCAGATAATAGTAAAGTGCTTCAGCTCAGAAAAAGAGGAAAACAACAATTTACTGGCTCTTGTAGTGTACTAAATTGTTGCCCCCTTCACACTCACATAAATGGCATTTTGAGTGTTCTGGGTGCTTTCTACCAGTTTTCTCGCAATTCACCTCCCATATATTTCTATAACCAAGTCTTATACGGGCAGCAACTCTATCACAGTCACCTGTAAGCATTTTACCCATGCTGTATTTGTGTCTCAGCCTTCTGAAGTTTTCATAATGTTGGATCGAACAGCTGCTTACATGTTGTGTGAGTGTAGAAAGTTCTTGCTCTTCCATAATCTCATTATACAACATTGTTTTAAACTGAGTCAGTGTGGTTATAGATTCAGACACTGAACTCTCAGTTGCCATTTTTGCCAGCCTGTCAGCCTTTTCATTACCTACTATCCCAACATGGGAGGGTACCCATGAAAACTTAACTTGGAGTTTAAGTTTTGCGCAATCAATAAGAGCCTCTTGAATTTCAGCCATGTGAGTTTTGTAGGAGCTTTTTAATGATCTCAGTGACAGAAGCGCACTCTGCGAGTCACAGAATATGATAGCATTTCTTCTAGCACTGAGAACATGTTCAATAGCAAGTTTTAGACCAACAATTTCACATTCGGTGATTGATGACCATTTTGGCATACTCAGTGCTTTGTCAAATATTTGCTGCCCTTCAAAATTTTCATAAACTACAATGCTGCACCCAGACCCTCCTGCACTGCTTGTGTGAGACCCATCAGTGTAAATGCAGAGTGTTTCATTGTTAGTTGGGAAACTAGTTTCAATAAAGGCTTCAATTTCATCTAACCATTGATGTTTTTTAATAATTGGAGCAACATTCGGACCAGATGATAATATTGGAAAGAGAATTTCTGGCCCAATCCTCTTGCAAGGATTTATTAATCGTTCAGGACCACTCTCAGTCAAGAGTGTTACATTATGTTTTTTTGTCTCATTGGTTATAAGCTTAAATACTTTGGGGTGAATTTGTCTTTCATACTGTATGTTACTTTTTATTAGTGATTTAATGATTGTTGGCGCTGACTGCGGCCCTTGCAAATGACCAGCATTACATGGATGAGGCTGAGCTGATTTCGCTAGTTTAACTCCAAATATCACAGCTGACTGTTTGATATGTTCTATCAAAGGTGGGAGGTTTAATTCATGTTGCATATTTATAATTCTGGTGCTCATAGGGCAGCCAAGAATAATCCTCATAGCTTTGTTCTGAATTTTTTCTAGGGGTCTTAAGATAGTGGTAGTCATAGTACAGAGCTGCAGGGTGTGATAGTCGACTAATGACCTGACATATGCGAGATAGAAAGTTCGGCATATGTTAATTCCAACACCAGATACCCTATTGGCAAGAAGCTTTAACGGTCTGAGTCTCTGTTGCAGTCTTTCACACAAATCTTTGACATACTCTGTGTGAGGGGGAGAAGGAACTGGTATTCCCAAATATTTGTGATTTTCGCACACCTTAACCATTTGATTGCTTAATACAAGGTGAGGCTCTTGCGAGATGCTGGAAAAGTACTTTGTTTTTGGAGTTGAAATGACAAGACCAATGTCTTTTGATACTTGAGAAAAGTCATTAAGTATTATTTGCATATCATTGGCAGAAGGTGCCCTTATACATATGTCGTCTGCATAACATATGATGGTGCATTCATCATTTGGTAGTCTGAGAGACTTGAGAAGCTTATCCATTAAGATGTTAAAGAGAAGGGGAGACAGAACTCCTCCCTGGGGAGTTCCCAGTGTAAATTCCTTTTCGCTGGAAGTAAGATATCCTTTATAGTACACTTTAGAGGTTCGACTACTTAGGTAGCATCTAATTAGTTGCAGTAGTTTACCTTTGACCCCTAAAGTTGCTAAATGATCTAAAATAACGGTTCTATTTGCAATATCAAAGGCATTTTGCAAATCTAGAAAAACAGTGACTTCAGAGCAGTGCTCAACATTCATAAATTCTACAAAACAGTCTTTGGTACTTTTTCCTTTCATAAATCCATACAAATTATGTGATAATTTTCCCTCGAGTGTGAAATCAAGTCTGTTAAGAATGACTCTCTCAAAGACTTTGCAGAAGCAGGATGTCAGAGAGATAGGTCTTAATTTTGTACTTTCTTTTTTTGGAATTGGAATAATAATGCTTTTTTTCCATTGTTTTGGAAGTGTGCCCTC
>JAXCGZ010005331.1:0-10000 GCA_037179515.1 Halocaridina rubra
GCTCTTGAGCCGTTTTACCTGATCCTGTGGTTCTATATATTGTTAAAAACAGTATCCTTCCCATTTATATTAACTAGTTAGTTAGTTTGATACACGAAAAAATTGAATAATAAAGAAAAAAAAATTACCAAATACCCACCCGTCAACAGTACTGAGTTAAGTTGCCAAGTAGTACAGCAGTCCTATTTTCTTCATTTTTTTTTTTTGCTTTTCTTTTAGCTTTCTCGTTTGCTATTTTGTTATTTTGTATATATATTGAGTTAAATGTAAAGTCTAAATCCCGTGATAACATATCTTGGTTAGCAAGTCAGTTTATCAGTTAGGAAGAATATATAACAGAAACAGGTGGGTGCCACCTCGAACACAAATTCGAATTTTCCTTCAGGTTTGACTTTTGTTTTTCTTTTCTTTTTATACGTAAATTACCATGGTCAAGTTTTTAAGTTAAGATGTGTGTTACCAGAAAGGAGACAAACTGAGTCACTAAATAGCACTTATATGGAGATATAAAAATTCTGTGTGAAGGTAAATTAGAAGTTTTTCTCTTTTCTTTTTTTTTTTTTTTTTTTCCTCTTTCTCGTCTTCTTTCTATATTCTGTGAGAGGGAGAACATAAAAATGAAGCCATCTCTGTCCCAAACCTCTCCCACCCATGGGGCGGGAGAAGGGGTAGTCATCAGAGGACTTAAACAGAGAATCAAGAAGTTAGAGGAAATGGTTACAAGCCTTGATGATAAAATTCGGAATATGGATGGAGAAATGAAAGAGAATGAAACACTCAGAGAACAAATAAGATCTTTGGAGGAAGCAAATAAAGCACAAGGGCAGGAGAGAAAGGAACTAGAAAAAAGAATAAAGAAGCTGGAAGGGGAAAAGAGTCAACTAGAATCTAGAATTTCTAATCAAGAAGATAAAAACAAACAGCTAAATGACAACCTAAAGGAATTAGATGTTAGTTCACTGCTATCTTCTGAGAGAGACGAGATTGCTGCTTGGAATGTTCAGATTAAGGAAAACATTGAACAGTTCAGAAAAGAGTTCCAGGAGCTGAATATGGAAAATGATGCCATGAAAACGTCCTTTGCTGATGCACTAAAGGGGAATGTGGCAGTAAAAGAGGCTGTAAAGGTGGTGGCACTGGAAAACATACAAACAGTTGACTATAAAGAGACAGTAATCGAAAAAATGAAAGACGTTGTGATGGAAAGGGCAAACCCACTCATCAGACAGGCACTTGATAAGGAGAAGACAGTGGTAATCTCAGGCATAAGTGAATCCCAGGAGCCAACATGGCAGGGGAGACTTGAAGAAAATAAAGCTAGGGTTGTAGACCTGATAAGAAAGCTTGGAGTAGTATGTGGTCCTGAGGATATTGTAAACATACACCAACTAGGTAAATATTCGAGGGAAGGAAAGCCGAGACCAACAAAAGTAACCTTTGAGAGAGGGGAGACATGTAGGGAAATATTGTTGAGAAAAAAAAGTCTAAAAGACCTTCAAGAATGCAAAGAAGTGTTCATTAGACGATACAGAACACAGGAAGAGATGGGAAAGATCAAAAACTTGTTGCAAGAGGCAAGAAGGTTAAATGATGAAAGAAATGAAGAAGAGAAGAAAAATTTTCGTTACGGAATACTTCCAGACAAAGGGGAGATAAAGAAGATAATGACAGAAGATCAGGGGATGGGGCCTCATTAAGATTGTTATACACAAATGCTGATGGATTAGCTGGTAAGGCAGTAGAATTAAAAGATAGGATTCACAACAGTAAGGCAGATATAGTAGCAATTACAGAGACTAAGTTGAGTGAGGACATAAACAGTGTCACAGTTTTTCCTAAGGGCTTCAGAATACTAAGGGTCGAAAGATCTGAGAGGACTGGTGGAGGGATAGCACTGCTCATAAGTGAGAGGATTCAAGTTGAAGAGATAAACTTGGCTATAGAAAGTGAGTTCAGGGAATTTCTTGTTGCTCGCATAAATACTGGGTCAGAGAGCATTATAATAACTGTTGTATACAACCCACCAAGGAACCAAAATAGGCTTGAAATTTATGAGGAAAGTCATATAGGTACGATTGAAGTCATAAACTCAGTTGTTAACATGGCGCGGGAGAAAAAATGTAGGATTTTGATTATGGGAGACTTTAATCATAAAGAGATAGATTGGATAAATCTTGACCCACACAGTGGTGAGGACTCCTTTGGGGCAAGATTCCTAGATTGCGTACAAGGGAATTTCCTACACCAACATGTAATGGAACCAACAAGAGCCAGGGGTGGGGATGAGCCATCACTACTTGATCTGGTGTTCACAGATAATGTGTTGGATATTGAAAATATTGAGTATGAACCACCAATTGGAAAGAGTGACCACTGTGTGTTGTTGATGGAGTATATCATTGAAGACATTCTTCCTGAGAGTAGAGGCACTGAGGACATGAGGAGGAACTATCAGAAAGGAGATTACATCAAAATGAATGAGCTTTTTGCAGTTATTGACTGGAGAACCTTATTTTACAACAAATCTGTACAAGAAATGTATGACATCTTTTGTGAGAAATATGGGAAGATTGTAGATTGCTGCATACCTGTCACCAAAGTAGGTGTAATTCATGCCAGAGAGAAATGGTTCGATAATGGGTGTAAAAGAGCTAAGGAGTGGAGAGACAAATGCTGGAAAAGGTATAGGAGGAGAAAAAACATAAATGCCTGGCAAACCTACAAAAGAGCAAGAAATGACTACCTAAGTAAAAGGAGAGAGGCAGAGAAAGATTATGAGAGGGACATCACCAGGAAGGCGAAAGAAAATCCCAAGCTTTTCCACAGCTTTATCAGAGGAAAACTGAAGGTAAAAGAACAGGTTTTAAGGCTAAAGAGAGCGGATGGAAGCATCACTGAGACGGACGAAGAGATCTGCAAAGAATTGAACAAGGAGTTTCAGTCAGTATTTACAGTAGAAAATACCCCACCCCCTCAGATTGCAGTGATAGAAGCTCAAGGGCCGGTATTAGAGAACATCAACCTTACAGCCACAGAGGTATGCAAAGCGCTGATGGATTTAGATGTTCATAAAGCTACAGGTCCTGATGACATATCCCCTCATGTGCTTAAAAAATGCGCAAACACAATATCAGTGGCACTAAGTATCATATTTAAGGAGTCATTGGAGTCGGGGGAGATTCCAAGATGCTGGAAACAAGCAAATGTGATACCTATCTTCAAAAAGGGAAGGAGGGATACGGCTCTGAACTATAGACCAGTTTCCTTGACCAGCATAGTTTGCAAAGTTATGGAGAAACTACTAAGGAAACATATCTCTCTTCACTTGGAATCCTTCAACTTTTTGTCAGTGAGGCAACATGGCTTCAGAGAAGGAAGATCAACAGTAACAAACTTATTAGAATTTTATGATGAGGTAAGCCAAATCTTACAGGAAAGAGAGGGCTGGGCAGATTGCATATTCCTAGACTTCCAGAAAGCGTTTGACACTGTTCCACATGGGAGACTTATTAGGAAGCTGCAATCAATGGCTAGAATAGGTGGAAATGTCTTGGAATGGATAAAAACTTACTTAGAAGGAAGGGAACAGAGGGTTAGAGTAAGACACTCAGTGTCTGAATGGAGAAGAGTTAGTAGTGGAGTTCCACAGGGTTCAGTTTTAGGGCCACTTTTGTTCCTTGTATATGTAAATGACCTACCAGAGTCTGTAAATTCATTCATGAATATGTTTGCAGATGATGCAAAGATTGTGAAGAAAGTAAAAAACGAGAACAATGGTAGAGAACTTCAGGAGGATCTAAATAATCTGCATGAGTGGTCAGAAAAGTGGCTAATGAAATTCAATACCTCAAAATGTAAGGTAATGAGAATGGGTACAAGTGCAAGAAGGCCCAAGCTTGACTACTCGGTGGCTGGAGTACAACTTCAGGAGACAGAAAATGAGAGAGATCTAGGAGTAAACATATTGGCAGATTTGTCTCCAGAAATACATATAAATGGCGTAGTAAGGGCAGCATATGCATTCTTATCAAATGTAAGGGTAGCCTTCAGGCACATGGACAAGGAAATGTTCAGAAATATTTATGTAACCTATGTGAGGCCAAAACTCGAATATGCAGCCCCCTTTTGGAATCCGCACTTGAAAAAGCACATAGCTAAGCTTGAAAAAGTTCAAAGACATGCCACAAAACTGGTGCCAGAAATACGCAATCTCGGTTATGATGAGAGGCTGAGGGAATTAGACTTGCCATCACTCGAAGCTAGAAGAGTAAGGGGGGATATGGTGACAGTCTTTAAATTCCTTCATGGTTATGATAGAGTGGATAGGGATCGATATTTCGATATGGCTGGCTCTAGAACTAGAGGTCATAGTTTGAAGCTTCGGAAGAAAACTTGTTTGCAGGATGTAAGGAAATACTTTTTCAGTGTAAGAGTAGTTGATAATTGGAATTCGCTAAGCGAGGAGGTAGTTAATGCTACCTCAATCCATAGTTTTAAGGACAGGTATGATAAGTATCACTAAGTCTAAAAATGGAACCGATCAGGAGACGGGAAGATACGAGCTTTGGGCTCTTTCCCGTAAACACAATTAGGTAATCAATTAGGTAATCACACACACACACACACACACACACACACACACACACACACACACACACACACACACACACACACACACATATATATATATATATATATATATATATATATATATATATATATATATATATATATATATATATATATATATATATATATATATATATATATATATATATATATATATATATACACACAAATACGCGAGCGCACGCACACACACACACACACACACACACACACACACACACACACACTCACACACACACACACACACACACACTATATATATATATATATATATATATATATATATATATATATATATATATATATATGAATCATTTTTACCCCGACCGGGATTTGAACGTAGGACTTACAATTACTAAGCCAAGGTACTACCAACTGCACCACAGAAGGTTAAAAGGAAACAGACCTTATAACTTATATCTGCTATAGTAGGAATGAACGCATTCTATCTGAATGCAACTATGTTCATTCCTACTGTAGTAGATATAAGCTATAGAGTCTGTTTCCTTGTAACCTTATGTGGTGTAGTTGGTAGTGTCTTGGCTCAGTAATTATAAGTTTCAAGTTCATGTCCCGGTCGGGGTAAAAATGATTCATGTTTTCACATATGCAATGTGCTTATTTGGTTATATATATATATATATATATATATATATATATATATATATATATATATATATATATATATATATATATATATATATATATATATATATATATATATATATATATATACAAAATGACAGCAAACTTCCATGCAAAGAAGGTGGCGGAGTCTCAGCACACGCATTCACCTGAAGATGGTAGACCTCGATGACACCTCTTAGCTCCTCCTTGGGAATAAAGAACTTCCGCACTTTCCCCATAACCCTGCTTAGGGTCACCCACAGGATAAGTGAGCAAGAATCTTCTGCCGAGGGACCTTACAGAAGATCCTTACAATATATGCATGCACATAAAAACCAAAGAGTTGCTATATTTACAGAATTTTGAAGAATGACAACACTTTCTTTCAGTATGTATTATTTTACCTTTCCTTATATATGAATTACGTGCATATTTACGTACATACATACATGTTTTTGAGAGATTAGACAGGAAGCGATATAATGATATGGCTGGTTTAAGAACTAGAGGTCACAGTTTGAGGCTTCGAAAGAAGCATTCTCATATTCATGCATATACATACACGCACATACATACATACATACTTACATACGTATGCATGTATGTATGCATATAGGCATATACGCATATTATGTATGTGTATATACATGTATGAATACAAGAATGTGCATTATGTATATATGAGTGTAGGCATGTATGCATAAAGTTATGTATGGTTACATACACATCCCTCTATATTAATATGTCTACAAATAAGTAATGATTGCGATTGTATGAATATATATATATATATATATATATATATATATATATATATATATATATATAATATATATATATATATATATATATATATATATATATATATATATATATATATATATATATAGATAGGTGGGTAGGTAGATAGATAGATAGATAGATAGATAGATAGATAGCTATGAAATACATAAAATAGCGGAAAATAGTCAATATGAAATACCCACACTTTATAGACCGAGAAGTACTTCAAAAAGGTCCTATTCTGAAATAAAAAAACAACAACAATAATAATAATAATAATAATAATAATAATAATAATAATAATAATAATAATAATAATAATAATAATAATAATAATAATAATAATAATAATAATAATAATAATAATAATAATAATAGCTTGTGTACTTGTAAGAGAATCGCAGGACGAACATTTTTGGTTTTGATTGAAGCCAGGGATCTATGAAGACTGGTGGATGTACTCAATGAGACTGCTGAGTGAACAGGAGATATGAAACGAGGGACCTCATTTCCCTCTCCTCCTCATCCGCTAGATGACTTTTATCTAATCCAGCAGTGGAGGCCACCTGGGGCAAGGGGATATTGAACTCGGGGCCTTCTGGGTTGATGATTGTTGGATGCTTTCATTCCATCTTTCTCAAATGATAATTGCCAGTTTTAATAATACACACACACACACACACACACACACACACACACGCACACACACACACACACACACACACACACACACACACACACACACACACACACACACACACACACACACACACACACACACACACACACACACACACACACACAACAAGGGCCAGGGGTGGGGATGAGCCATCACTACTTGATCTAGTGTTCACAAATAATGTGTTGGATATTGAAAATATTGTGTATGAACCACCAATTGGAAAGAGTGACCACTGTGTGTTATTGATGGAGTATATCATTGAAGATATTCTTCCTGAGAGTAGAGGCACTGAGGACATGAGGAGGAACTATCCGAAAGGAGATTACACGAAAATGAATGAGCTTTTTGCAGTTATTGACTGGAGAACCTTATTTTACAACAAATCTGTACAAGAAATGTATGACATCTTTTGTGAGAAATATGGGAAGATAGTAGATTGCTGCATACCTGTCACCAAAGTAGGTGTAATTCATGCCAGAGAGAAATGGTTCCATAATGGGTGTAAAAGAGCTAAGGTTTGGAGAGACAAATGCTGGAAAAGGTATAGGAGGAGAAAAAACATAAATGCCTGGCAAACCTACAAAAGAGCAAGAATTGACTACCTAAGTAAAAGGAGAGAGGCAGAGAGAGACTATGAGAGGGACATCACCAGGAAGGCTAAAGAAAATCCCAAGCTTTTCCACAGCTTTAGCAGAGGAAAACTGAAGGTAAAAGAACAGGTTTCAAGGCTAAAGAGAGCGGATGGAAGCATCACTGAGACGGATGAAGAGATCTGCAAAGAATTGAACAAGGAGTTTCAGTCAGTATTTACAGTAGAAAATACCCCACCCCCTCAGATTGCAGTGATAGAAGCTCAAGGGCCGGTATTAGAGAACATCAACCTTACAGCCACAGAGGTATGCAAAGTGCTGATGGATTTAGATGTTCATAAAGCTACAGGTCCTGATGACATATCCCCTCATGTGCTTAAAAAATGCGCAGACACAATATCAGTGGCACTAAGTATCATATTTAAGGAGTCACTGGAGTCGGGGGAGATTCCAAGATGCTGGAAACAAGCAAATGTGATACCTATCTTCAAAAAGGGAAGGAGGGATACGGCTCTAAACTATAGACCAGTTTCCTTGACCAGCATAGTTTGCAAAGTTATGGAGAAACTACTAAGGAAACATATCTCTCTTCACTTGGAATCCTTCAACTTTTTGTCAGTGAGGCAACATGGCTTCAGAGAAGGTAGATCAACAGTAACAAACTTATTAGAATTTTATGATGAGGTAAGCCAAATCTTACAGGAAAGAGAGGGCTGGGCAGATTGCATATTCCTAGACTTCCAGAAAGCATTTGACACTGTTCCACATGGGAGACTTATTAGGAAGCTGCAATCAATGGCTAGAATAGGTGGAAATGTTTTGGAATGGATAAAAACTTACGTAGAAGGAAGGGAACAGAGGGTTAGAGTAAGACACTCAGTGTCTAAATGGAGAAGAGTTAGTAGTGGAGTTCCACAGGGTTCAGTTTTAGGGCCACTTTTGTTCCTTATATATGTAAATGACCTACCAGAGTCTGTAAATTCATTCATGAATATGTTTGCAGATGATGCAAAGATTGTGAAGAAAGTAAAAAACGAAAACAATGGTAGAGAACTTCAGGAGGATCTAAATAATCTGCATGAGTGGTCAGAAAAGTGGCTAATGAAATTCAATACTTCAAAATGTAAGGTAATGAGAATGGGTACAAGTGCAAGAAGGCCCAAGCTTGGCTACTCGGTGGCTGGAGTACAACTTCAAGAGACAGAAAATGAGAGAGATCTAGGAGTAAACATACTGGCAGATTTGTCTCCAGAAATACATATAAATGGCATAGTAAGGGCAGCATATGCATTCTTATCAAATGTAAGGGTAGCCTTCAGGCACATGGACAAGGAAATGTTCAGAAATATTTATGTAACCTATGTGAGGCCAAAACTCGAATATGCAGCCCCCTTTTGGAATCCGCACTTGAAAAAGCACATAGCTAAGCTTGAAAAAGTTCAAAGACATGCCACGAAACTGGTGCCAGAAATACGCAATCTCAGTTATGATGAGAGGCTGAGGGAATTAGACTTACCATCACTCGAAGCTAGAAGAGTGAGGGGGGATATGGTGACAGTCTTTAAATTCCTTCATGGTTATGATAGAGTGGATAGGGATCGACATTTTGATATGGCTGGCTCTAGAACTAGAGGTCATAGTTTGAAGCTTCGTAAGAAAACTTCTTTGCAGGATGTAAGGAAATACTTTTTCAGTGTAAGAGTAGTTGATAATTGGAATTGGCTAAGCGACGAGGTAGTTAATGCTATCTCAATCCATAGTTTTAAGGACAAGTATGATAAGTATCACTAAGTCTAAAATGGAACCGATCAGGAGACGGGAAGATACGAGCTTTGGGCTCTTTCCCGTAAACACAATTAGGTAATCAATTAGGTAATCACACACAATACATACTTATATATATGTATATATATATATATATATATATATATATATATATATATATATATATATATATATATATATATATATATATATATATATATATATATATATATATATATATATATATATATATATATATATATATATATATATATATATAGATATATATATATATATATATATATATATATATATATATATATATATATATATATATATATATATATATATATATACGTATATATATATATATATATATATATATATATATATATATATATATATATATATATATATATATATATATATATATATATATATATATATATATATATATATATATATATATATATATATATATATATATATATATATATATATATATATATATATATATATATATATATATATATATATATATATATATATATATATATATATATATATATATATATATATATATATATATATATATATATATATATATATATATATATATATATATATATATATATATATATATATATATATATATATATATATATATATATATATATATATATATATATATATATATATATATATATATATATATATATATATATATATATATATATATATATATATATATATATATATATATATATATATATATATACATACATGTTTTCACATATGGTAATGGGCTCATTTGAATATATATATATATATATATATATATATATTATATATATATATATATATATATATATATATATATATATATATATATATATATATATATATATATATATATATATATATA
>JAXCGZ010005332.1:0-10000 GCA_037179515.1 Halocaridina rubra
ATTTTCTTTTTATTATTTATATATATAGATTTATATATATATATATATATATATATATATATATATATATATATATATATATATATATATATATATATATATATATATATATATATAAAACTATGTTTGTACACAATATAATCGTCACTCCCCCCTTCTTTCTGTCCTTTCCCCAACTAGGGCCATTGTTCATAGTATACGTAAATGACCTACCAGAGTCTGGAAATTCATTCATCAATATCTTTGCAGATGATGCAAAGATTGTGGAAAAAGTAAGAAACATGAACAATGATAGAGAACTTCAGGAGGCTCTAAATAGTCTGCATGAGTGGTCAGAAAAGTGGCTAATGAAATTCAGTACTTCAAAATGTAAGGTAATGAGAATTGGTACAAGAGCAAGAAGGCCCAAAGTTGACTACTCAATGGCAGGAGTAGAACTTCAAAAGACACAGAGTGAGAGAGATCTAGAGGTAAACATACTGGGCGATTTGTCACCAAACATTCATATAAATGACATAGTAAGGGCAGCATATGCTTTCTTAGCCAATATAAGAGTAGCCTTCAGGCACATGGACAAGGAAATGTTCAGAAATATTTATGTAACCTATGTGAGGCCAAAGCTTGAATATGCAGCCCCCTTTTGGAATCCGCACTTGATAAAGCCTGTAGTTAAGCTGGAAAAAGTTCAAAGACATGCCACGAAACTGGTGCCAGAAATACGCTATCTCAGTTATGATGAGAGGCTGAGGGAATTAGACTTACCATCATTCGAAGCTAGAAGAATGAGGGGGGTTATGGTGACGGTTTTTAAATTCCTTCATTGTTATGACGGAGTGGATAGGGATCGATATTTTGATATAGCTGGCACTAGAACTAGAGGTCATAGTTTGAATCTTCGCAAGGAAACTTTTTTGAGGATGTAAGATACTTTTTTAGTATAAGAGTAGTTGATAATTGGAATTCGCTAAGCAAAGACGTAGTTAATGCTAACTTATAGTTTTAAGGACAAGTATGATAAGGATCACAAAGTACAAACTGGAATCGACCAGTAGACGGGAAGTTTTGTTTCACTGATGGGCTTCCTTACTATATATATATATATATATATATATATATATATATATATATATATATATATATATATATATATATATATATATATATATATATATATATATATATATATATATATATATATATATATATATATATATATATATATATATATATATATATATATAAAGCTAATTATTTCCTTATTTATGTAGTAATTTATGTTAGTCGTTTTGAAAAATACTAGAGGAATCTGCAGTTATGCATTTTTCTTATGCAAAATGTGTGAGGAGTATCTACTATTTCATATATAATCCTCTGACCTAATTACTATTGTGGCATATAGGAAAACTGCAGGGCAGCGATAATATATATATCGTTTTCTGCTCACGGCACACTGAACCAGAAGGCCAAATTACCGAACTATACCTGAATCTTTTCATTAAAGAAATGTTTTGTCGTTCCTGATTACAAATATATTAAATTATTTTTGTAAGTATAATAAGTAAAATATAAATAATCTTGTTATATTTCAAAATTATGGATTTAATTATTTTATGTTGCTAAAATTTCATGTTTATATTGACTGTCATTATATGAGATATGTTCGTTTGACTCTCCTTCATATCATTACGTGTGCATATTTGCATACTCTTCTCGACGTACTCATGGTCCGCAAAGCTTTGAAAATAATTGCTCTAAATACCTAATAAGAATTGCAAGTATCACAACACACATTTTAAAACAATAAAAACTTTTCACCTTTGAATTTTATAGAGTTATTGAGAACCTTTACATACCTGGCAATTACTTCATATAATATTCTTGTTCTTTTCTCTTCTGTTTCTTCTATATTTGTTATCTCTTCTTCTTTTCCTATTTTATTCGTCTTTTTCTCTTCATTTGTCACTTTATCGTAACTATTATTGAGCTGAATTCATTTTACCCTCAAGAGGTTTAATGCTGAAGAGTTAATTTTGCTGAAATATAGTTATCTTAGCTCCCCAAGGAGCTTAGAGTAGTGGTTTAGGTATGTGTGGATCGTGATGAATGCGTGTTTCTTGGTTCGGCCACTCCCTTACAAGGGGAAATGAAGCCCGGTATATGTATTGATGTATGTAATTGGTGAGAGCGTCTGTACAAACTGATAAATTTGATGACAAGTTTATCGCATACTTTTGCTCAAGAACTTCACTCAAAAAAAAAAAACACCTTTTCCCATTGTTATGATTATGGGGAACATTAGCTACTGTTTTATGTGTGTAACACTGGGACAGGCAAGAAAATTATCCTCATCAGGCCTAAGCACGATGAAAATATTAAGGTAAGAAAAAGTGGAAGTTAAGGGCAAGGCAGAAATAAGGGAATGATACACAATTGGAAAAGGACAAGCTGAAAGAATAGCCAAAATACTGATGAAATAGAGTTATGGCAGAATTAGGCCCTAAGATGATGATAGATCTTTCTGAGGAAAGATAGAAGGAAGAAGAGCGTTCCAGAGTCTGAAGTGGATGGGAAGAAGCAATCGCTGCACCGACCAATCCGTGAGCTATGAATCTCCACACAGTACTTGTGAGACGAAACGGCTTGGCAGGTGTTATGCGGCCTCGGCAGTAGGGGAGGGATGCAGTTTGCTGACTCATCAGTGCAGATAGAAGCAGTAACAATAGAAACGAGAAAGGGATGATACCTTACGGTGAAGAGAAAGAGAATGCAGAATTATAAGTAAGAGAAGGGTCATTGATTAGTCTGACTCCCTTTTATTCAACCCTATCAAGGAGATAATTATAAGGACACCCCAGATGTACGAGCATTATTCTGAGCAAGGACGGATAAGACCTTTATAGATTTCAAGTAACTGTAATATGGAAAAGTAATGATGAAATCGAAACTGAATCCCCAATATTTTGGATGCAAATTTAGAAATTTGGATTATGTTAATAGAATTAACAGGGTAAATTTCTTTAGTTTCGAAGACAAAAAGGCTATTAGGAGGCAGTAAATTTAACTAAGTTTTGGGTGCCCCACTCAGATACCCTGTGCAAATCGGAGTTGAGAGTAGAAGAAAGAGTGATACCAGACTGATTTCGAGTAGCAGATACAGTTGTGAAGAAAAGGCTGAGGAAAAATGAAAGGTAGAATCGTCGGCAAAGGCGTGGAAACGAGAGGAGGATGGGAACTGAAGAAGATCGTTGATGATGAGAAGGAACAGAGTAGTTGAAAGAATAGGACACCACTGGTAACAGGGAATGAGATAAATGTTGCCCCGTCAAAAAACCACAAATATAAAACGGTCAGAAAGATAACTGGAAATCAGAGAACAGAGAGAAGGGGTAAAGCCATAAGCAGAGAGTTTGACCAACAAAGCCTTGTGTCAGACTCTGTCAAAAACTTTAAAGATATCTAGAGCGACAGCAAAGGATTCCCCATAGTTCCTCAGAGATGATGACCTTATATGAGTAAGATAGGACGGGAGGTCACCAGTGGATCTTGCTTTGTGGAAGCAGTATTTGTGATTGGAGATAAGCGAGTTAGATCAAAGGCGTTTCATGATGTGAGAACTGAGAAAAGTTTCGAATACTTTAGCAATAAAAGAGGTTAGGGCAATAAGTAGGTAGTTTGAAGGAATAGGGCGGTCACCCTTCTTAGGAACAGGTTGAACCAGAGAATGCTTCCAAAATGAAGGATTGACACTAATTGAGAGAATGAGGCGAAAAAGACGGCAAAGCACGTGAGTCAGTTCATCTGCAAACTCCTTCTGAAACCTTGCTGGGATATCATCGGGTCCGGATGCCTTGTTTGTTTGTATTGGCGTTTGGGTTGAAAGTTTTTTGTTTGATTGACTATGGCACCTCTCTCTCTCGATTGACTATGGCACCTCTCTCTCTCTCTCTCTCTCTCTCTCTCTCTCTCTCTCTCTCTATATATATATATATATATATATATATATATATATATATATATATATATATATATATATATATATATATATATATATATATATATATATATATATATATATATATATGGATTGATTGGATTCGGTTTTACGTCACGAACGCCCTTTTCTACTAAGGGCTAGGACGGTTGCCTTCTTACAAAGGACTTGTTTTGGCAGATGTAATCGTTACCCTGAGTGTATGCCCTTACTAGCCTCAGTCCGTGACGGGGCGCGAACCCTCGACCTGCCGCCTCAGAGTCGCAGACGCTACCATTTTGCCACGGAGACTATATATATATATATATATATATATATATATATATATATATATATATATATATATATATATGTTCCGGTTTTACGTCACGAACTCTCTTTTCTACCAAGGGCGAGGACGGTTGCCTTCTTGCGAAGGACTTGTTTTGGCAGATGTAATCCTTACCCTGAGTGCATGCCCTTGCTAGCCTCAGACCGTGACGGGGCGCGAACTCTCGACCTGACGCCTCAGAGTCGCGGACGCCAGCGATTGAGCCACGGTGACTACATATATATATATATATATATATATATATATATATATATATATATATATATATATATATGTGTGTGTGTGTGTGTGTGTGTGTGTGTGTGTGTGTGTGTGTGTGTGTGTGTGTGTACATACACACACACACACACATATCTATATATACATATATATATATATATATATATATATATATATATATATATATATATATATATATATATATATATATAACGGTTGCCTTCTTGCGATGGACTTGTTTTGGCAGATGTAATCGTTACCCTGAGTGGCTGCCCTTGCTAACCTCAGACCGTGACGGGGCGCGAACCCTCGACCTGACGCCTCCAAGTCGCGGACGCTACCACTTGAGTCACGGCGACTACTCTATATATATATATATATATATATATATATATATATATATATATATATATATATATATATATGAATTATGTTTTACCCCTGAACGGGACTCGAACCTAAGGCACTTAATAACTGTTCCAAGGCGTTATCAACTCCACCATTGAAGGGATAAAATATGATTCATGTTTTCACATATGGTAATGTGTTAATTTCATTATTGTTGATACTTATTTAGCTGAGATTCGAATTAGATGCGAAAAACGAAGCCACGAGTGAGGTTAGGAGAAGCTGTAATATTAGCAAAAGGGCATTCAGAGAGAATGCGTTCATTCCTAGTACAGCAGTTAAGCAGAAAGTTTTTTCCTCTTTAGACCTTCAGTGGTGTAGTTGATAGCGCCTTGGCACAGTAATTATATGCCTCAGGTTTGAGTTTCTGTCAGGGGTAAGATATGATTCATGTTTTCACATATGATAATGTGTTTTTTTTTATTGTATATTATATATATATATATATATATATATATATATATATATATATATATATATATATATATATATATATGTATATATGAAAAATCTTTACTCCGACCAGGACTTAAACCTAGGACACATAATTACTGTGCCAAGGCGCTACCAACTACACCACAGAAGGTTTTAAAAGGGAAACAAACCTTACAGCTGTATTTGCTATACTAGGAATGAACGCATTCTATCTGAATGCCACTCTGTTCATATTACAGTTTCCCCCAACTTCACTATTATAGCAGATATAGCTGTAAGGTTTGTCTCCTCTTTAAGACCTTCTGTGGTGTAGTTGGTAGCGCCTTGGTGCAGGAAAAGTGTGTCCTAGGTTCAAGTTCCAGTCGGGGTAAATATTATTCATGTTTTCACATATGGTCATGTGCTTATTTGATTATTGTCGGTCCCAAATGAGATTGAGATTTGAATTAAATGCAAAAACGAAGCCACGAGTGAGGTTTGGAGAAACCTAAATATAAACAGAGTGGCATTCAGATAGAATGCACTTATTCCTAGTATTGCAGATATAGCTGTAAGTTTTTTTTCCTTTTTAAGACTTTCTGTGGTGTAGTTGGTAGCGTCTAGGCACAGTAATTATGTGTCCTAGATTCAAGTCCCAGTCAGGGTAAAAATTACTCATGATTTGACATATGGTAATGTGCTTATTTGATTTTTGTTGGTCCCAAATGAGATTTAGATTTGAATTAAATGCGAAAACGAAGCCATGAGTGAGGTTGGGGAAAACTGTAATATGAACAGAGTGGCATTCAGATAGAATGCGTTCATTCCTAGTATAGCAGATATAGGTGCAAGGTTTGTTTCCCTTTTAAGACCTTCTGTTGTGTAGCTGGTAGCTCCTTGGCACAGTAAATATGTGTCCTAGGTTCAAGTTCTGGTTGGGGTAAAAATTATTCACGTTTTCACATAAGGTAATATGCTTATTTGAGTATTGTTGGTCCCAAATGAGATTGAGATTTGAATTAAACTCAAAAACGAAGCCACGAGTGAGGTTGGGGTAATCTGTAATGTGAACAGAGTGGCATTCAGATAGAATGCGTTCATTCCTAGTATAGCAGCTATAGCTGTAAGGTTTGTTTCCCTTTTAAGACCCTCTGCGGTGTAGTTGGTAGCGCCTTGGCACAATAATTTTGTGTCTTAGGTTCAAGTCCCGGTCGGGGTAAATATTATTCATGTTTTCACATATGGTAATATGCTTATTTGATTATATTTTGTTCCAAATGCGATTGAGATTTGAATTAAATGCAAAAACGAAGCCAAGAGTTTGGTTGGGGGAAACTGTAATATGAATAGAGTGACATTCAGATTGAATGCGTTCATTCCTAGTATAGCATATATAGCTGAATGATTTGTTTCTTTTGTAAGGCCTTCTATGGTGTAGTTGGTAGCGCCTTGGCACAGTAATTATGTGTCCTAGGTTCACGACCCGGTTGGGGTAAAAATTTTTCACGTTTTCACAAATGGTAATGTGCCTATTTGATTATATATATATATATATATATATATATATATATATATATATATATATATATATATATATATATATATATATATATATATATATATATATATATATATCAGCAACTTCAGATTCAAATAAAATTATTTCAATTGTTTCCTAATATCATATAGAGTACTAGTTGATATACCATGTTCAAGAAAAAAAATTAAAAGAAAAAAAACATATGCTGCATGAGAAGCAATTAGCGGTGATTGTAAGGGACTTGGAGAGTAATAATAATAATAATAATAATAAACTTTTATTTCCATTACAATACAATGGGTATTCGTCAGCCAGGGCAAGCCCCAACCCCCCACTGTGGTGTCCAAACACAGCAGTTCCTGCCAGTAAACAGCTTAAACTCTCGGTCTTGGACGGGAACCGATCTTTGGACCTCGTGAATGCGAAGCCAGCGCGTTACCACTGTACTAGCCAGAGAGAGAGAGAGAGAGATTTTCATAAGAGCCATCATAGAGACCAGTCTACGACCCCCTATAGTTGTGGGTATGCGAGTGCGCGTGTAATTGGGAGCGCCCGCAGCGCACTTGCCCCGACCCCTGCAGTGTTAGAGGACAACTGAAGGAGAGGGAGTGAAGACCCTGCCCATATAGCTCTGATCATCAAGCCTGACTCTCACACATACTGTTGTACCATCATATTGTACTATGCTTACCCTGTTATGCCAATGTCAGCTATGCTTATTGATCTATTTATTTTAGTCACGTGTGCATTATTCTTTATATATATATATATATATATATATATATATATATATATATATATATATATATATATATATATATATATATATATATATATATATATATATATATATATATATATAATGTAGACATATATATATATATATATATATATATATATATATATATATATATATATATATATATATATATATATATATATATATATATTATATATATATATATATATATATATATATATATATATATATATATATATATATATATATATATATATATATAATGTAGACATATATATATATATATATATATATATATATATATATATATATATATATATAAATGATAATGTAGACATATATATATATATATATATATATATATATATATATATATATATATATATATATATATATATATATATAATATTTATTTATTAATAAGTACTTTCTTTAATGGGCATTTTCCTACCATTTTAGACTGTATGGTAACAGTTCAGTGTAATTTATATATATATATATATATATATATATATATATATATATATATATATATATATATATATATATATATATATATATATATATATATATATATATATACACACACACACACACACACACAATGGACCTAATCCCACTTGTGAGGATGTGGCCTAGCCATAGAGCACACATTCACCACTTGCCAAGTCACCTCGATCATTTTTCTTAGCTTCTAGGGAATGAAAGGGTGCCCCAATTACCCCACAATCGGTGAAGGGGGGCAAGTATTTTCTGTCGTGAGTTCCGACAGCCGCAGCTGGTTTACATCCACCGTCTCATAACATGGCAACCCCTCACACACCCCTGTAACCACTAACTGTGCAAGAAGTTGCGAAAAATCCCTTTGGTCCGCGGCGTATTTGCCTTTTTTTAATACATTTATATGGATAGTTTGGCAAAATTAGGTTATTTGCGTTATTTTCAAGTTTCTAAGTAATGCTTACTTAATTGTTGGTACTTTTTATGCCTGGAGAAAGAATTACATCTACCTGCTATTGCCTTGTCGTAGCAGGAGACTAAAAGAGATACCTCGTGCAGTAAGGAGAAAAATTTCCTCATTTGTATTCTCTAATGATGTAGGAGAGAGCCATCAGAGATTGAGCAGAAGAGGCCGACAATCCCTCGTTCAATGAAATTCATTTTATATGATACAGAGATTATCGTGGGACGCTTTCTCGATGATCAGTTGTCGAAATGATCCCACTGACAGCTGAAAAGCGTACCTGGTTCTGGACACTGGTACTGCTAATTGTGGCCACCCCGGTAATATCAATGGGATGTAGCGTGAGCTGTAAATATATCATTTGCATGATTGTTTTTCAATGGGATATAGCGTTAAATTATAAATGTATAATTATCATTATGATTGTTGTTGTTATTCTAATACAACTGATTTTTCTTGGAGGCCGAGCAGTGTGAGGTAAGTCAAGAAAAATATATTATTTTACTTTTCCTGTCCTTGTAATCTTCGCATTTTAACTTTACCATGAAACATATGAGGGCCGCGGTAGTTCAGTAGTAGAGTGCACGAGTCGTGACGTGGTTATTGCTGGTGCAAGTCCACCGCAGGGCCTTAGGCATGGCATCCACTTTTAATCCTCCAATATCAGTATGTCCGTGTTCACCCGTATTCGAACCGGGAGTAATTGTGACATAAAACTGTGCATTTACAATATGATATAATGACGGTTACAGGATGAGAATCGAATGACCTCTGAAACTAATATATATAAGTCTGTTTAGCGTTACTAGAGCATAGAACTTTAGAATAGAGTGAATACCAGAAGTAAAATCAGATTATAATATAGGCTCACTAGACTATCGAAACAGTGGAAGCGAGTCAGCACTGAATTTTGAATTACAACTGTGTATATGTTTTCTAGATTATAAAAGATAATCACCTAGTAGCCAAGGAAGGTAACAATTTTTTTGTTTAAATTAGCTAAGTTATAGGGACTATGGAGACAAGTAACCGCGAAAAGAAGAAGAAAAATAGTATTTGATCGCTAGGTTATCATGACTCTGAACCGAGTGACCGTCGAAAGTGACCCCCCAAAAAAGAAATAGTTGCACTGATTCACAAGGTCATGCGGACTTTGGAAGCAAGTGACTATGGAGAGTAATACTTTAACTCTTATTAGACTCCTAAGGGTAAGGACCTGGGAACCGAAAGATTGCCGAAAGTGAAAATTAGACTTTGTGTATTTTTGCCAGGTTATATAAGGGCTTTAGAAGCACTGAACCACTGAAAGTTAAGACCTAACTTTGTATAGGTTAAGGACCTTGGATTCGAGTGCCCACCGAAAGAAAAATAAA
>JAXCGZ010005333.1:0-12285 GCA_037179515.1 Halocaridina rubra
CATTAGGCTCTGCGGTAACTTCGACCCAAAGCCCAGATTCACAGGCAAACTTTACATGAAGTCTTGTTTTTCTTTTGTGAAACTCTCGTTGCATGCTGCACTTATATCTTCATTCTCAGAATATTTCTGAGATTGGACACAATTGAATGCTATGTAGGCACACTGTGTTTGGGTTGTATGTTTATATTTCTGAAGATATACAAAAGTAATTAAGTATGCAAAGAGTACTATAAGTCTTGGACTTCCTTCATTAATTACCAGTCTCAAGTCAGTTTATGAACTTTAAAAATATGTAAAAAATCAGAATAATGTACATTTGTTTGCTTGCGTATATATATGTATTATATATATATATATATATATATATATATATATATATATATATATATATATATATATATATTATATATTATATATATATATATATATATATATATATATATATATATATATATATATATATATATATATACTTAGTCCACTGTGTAAAGGAAAAAAAACAAAGCAAAACTCAATATTATCAACCTCCACCTGGCCTGGTCATGATGAGGCCCAATGGAGAGTGTTTTCATCGCATTTTTTTGTATTGTTGTTTATTGCATGTATTGCTTCGGTATTTTTTTTTCAACCTGTGGATTAATGTGCGCATTATAGTCTTCGCGTCATGAAGACTACGTCTCTCTCTCTCTCTCTCTCTCTCTCTCTCTCTCTCTCTCTCTCTCTCTCTCTCTCTCTCTCTCTCTCTCTCTCTCTCCTCTCTCTTCTCTCTCTCGCGGATTGGTCGGTGCAGTGACTGCTTCTTCCCATCTACCTCCAGAATCTGGAACTCTCTTCCTCCTTCTGTCTTTCCTAATTCCTTATGACCTATCATCCTTTAAAATGCTGATCTATCGTCATCTCAGGGCCTAGTCCTCCATATCTCTGGGTCCTCTGTACTTTGGCTGTTTTTTTTTTCTGTCTGCCGTTTTCCTTTGTGTGATCTTACCTCATCTCTGCCTTGTCCTTAACCTTTTTATTTTACTTCATCTTGATGTTTTCTCGTGCCCGGGCCTTTATTGATGAGGGCAGTTTTTGCCTGTCCCGGTGTCACACTAAAAAAAAAAAAAAAAAAAAAAAAAAAAAAAAAATATATATATATATATATATATATATATATATATATATATATATATATATATATATAATATAATATACATTCATACACTCGTATATAAGGATACTCATAATCATTTCAATAGTTCATTAAGAACACCCCTGTATCCATACACCGTAAAAAGTATTGAGGGCTTCGTTTCCCTCTCCCCTATAGACATGAGTGTCATTGCTGCATATAATGTTGCAATGTTTATGATTATTTTTACTTTGATGAGAGAGAGAGAGAGAGAGAGAGAGAGAGAGAGAGAGAGAGAGAGAGAGAGAGAGAGAGAGAGAGAGAGAGAGAGAGAGAGAGAGAGAGAGAGAGAGAGAGAGAGAGAGAGATTCTTCCTCCCTTTTCGGACCCTTTTGGCATTTACAACAGTCACGCAGGGATAAGCTCGGAGGGTCCTTAGCTAATGATAATTATGAATGCCGCAACCATACTTTATAATAAGTAGTGAATAAGAATTACTTCTTTATTTATTTATATATATATTTATTTATATATATAGTTAATTATATATTTTGCGCTTTAATGCATTATTTTCAGTTTTTGATTTATGATTAGTAGGTTACCCATGGCATCAGCCGCCCGTTGAAATACTATGACTGATGGAATTGCGGAATTAACTAGGACTGCCCATGACTGCTAAAGGTAAAGTCTTCCTTCAAGCACGGTCATTCCCTATGCCTACATCTACACTGAATATTCTGGCGTATTCGGTAAACATCTTTTACCTTCCCATTACATTTGAAAACTCACAACACTCCCCATCTCTGTTTCTTTTTGCTGTGTTTTTCCTCATTTTTACTATAATCATGGAAGATCCACAGCTCATGGACCCAAGTACCCGGCACAGAGGGGTGCTAAGAATCTTCAGGGATCTTGTTGACTCCACTGTTGGGGTAAGGGTAGACACGCTTGGCAGTAGCAATGATTCTGTCATTAAAGTTGTACCTCCTGATAGATCTACTTCCCTCACTCTTCACTTTCCTAATGTTCGTGGTCTGAACTCTAGTCTTTCATATGTGGTATGGCACTTGGGTACATCCCTCCCTATCCTCCTACTTCTCTCTGAAACCCAACTGTCTAGCCATGCCTCCAGTGACTCATTTCAAATATCTCATTATAACTGAAGTTGTGTTCCATTCCAAATGTAAAGTATGAGCCTTCTAAAACACTAACACCACTATTGCAAGACTCATGGACCTTGAATCTTTCGACTTTGATGTTCTCTTGCTCAAGATCTATCTCTCCACTACCACTATATTCTTTTACTTTTGCTACTGCTCTCCAAACTCCACTGACTTTGTGTCATTCTTTGAATATCAGTCTTCTTGCCATGAGTCTCTGATATCTTCTCACCCACATGCTGCAGTCCTCTATATTGAAGACTTCAATGTACACCACAGTGAGTGGTTTAATTCTTCTCACATGGATGCTTGCGTAAGTGAGGCCTTTGCTTTTTCTAATATTCACGATCTGGAGCAGATTATCAAATATCCTACTCTTTTTCCCAATTGCCACAGACATGCAGCTAACACTCTTGACCTATATGTTACCCTAATCCTTCAACGCACTCATATTTAGTGCTTCCCCCTCTAGGCAAACCTGACCACGCTGTGATCTCAATCAATTACATTTTCACTCCCCCTCAATCAATTCCTCTTATTCATCACCACCTCTGTTACTTTGAGCGTATCTAACACGATGATTTTGCATAACTATCTCTTCAACTTCCCAAGTGATGACGACTGCTTTTGACCAGCAACCCTGATCAGGTAGCCCTAAAAGTTGCCGAGATCATAGCCTCAGGGAGAGAGGTGTTCATCCCCTCCTCTGTGAAAACTTTTTCTCCCTCTAATCCTTGGTTTGACCGTACTTGCTCCATGGCTCTTCAGGCCAGGGATCTGGCATGTCAGTGGTACCAAGCCTCTCTTTCTGATTTAACTTGCTCTGCTTTTGTCAAAGTTAGGAATCGCTCTACTGCTCAGATTCGAAGGTGTAAAGCTTCCATCTTAAGAGAGAACGTTGATGATTTTAACTGCTCTCCCTCTGATAAGTGTTTCTCGTCCTTAGCCATAAACCTCTCCAAAAACTTCAGTAACTCAATCTTTTCCCCTCTCAGCCGTTCTGATGGTTCTATAGTTTGTTCTCCCACTGACAAAGCCACTCTTTTTGTCTCTCATTTTTTCTGTTAACTCTTCCATAAGCAATTGCAAAACACCTGTCGTCATACTTTACCCTTCTCTAACCCTATGCCCTCCTATATTCTTTCTTCACACAAAGTGCATAAGGTTCTTCGCTTGTTAAAGACAAGCAAATGTTCCAGACCCAATGATATCCTAGCACAGTTCCTTAAGGAGTTTGCAGATGAACTGGCTCCCTTGCTTTGTCGTCTTTTTTGCCTCATCCTCTCAACCAGTATGTATCCCTCATCTCGAAAGCATGTCCAAGTTCGACCTGTTTCTAAAAGGGGTGACAGCTCTATTTCTTCAAACTACCGATCTATTGCCCAAGTCTCTGCAATCACTAAAGTATTCCAAATTTAGCTCAATTCTCACCTCTTGAAACATCTTGAATCTAAGTCGCATGTCTCTGATCACCAGTACAGCTTCTGCAAGGCAAGATCCACTGGTGATCTACTGTTCTATCTTACTTATGCATAACTCCCCTATTTCTGACTTGTCCTTAACATTCTACTTTTTTCTAGTCTTAATGTTTTCTTAATGCCCAGTCCAGATGAGGGTAATTTTCTTGTCTTCTCCTGTATCACACTCATAAAAAAATAATTTCTTTATCATATATAAACAATTAAGTTTTTTTCTGGCTCGCTTGCTTTCTTTTTATTTTGCAATGAATGTTTTTTTTATAATTTTTTTTTATTCTTTTACTGCATTTGGGAGCCGCTGGATATTTTCTTTCCTAATTAAAGGAAAATTTCATGACTGTTGTCATTTACTTACTTTCTTTTAAGAGGATAAGAATATTTTTCTTCTTAAAGCCTGATTTTGTTAAGTTACCGTTGCTACTGACGCCACAATATCTTTTTTGCCAACTGAGTTAGAAAGGAGCATCATAAGAGAATTCCTATATGAGGTAATTATATATATGTATGTGCATACGCATATATGTATGTATGTATGTATGTATGTATGCATGTATGACTGTAAGTAATGTTTCTGCAACTTAGTAAATATCCTATTTGATTTGTGGGCGTGCGTGCCGTGTATGTGGGGTGGGAAGGTGGGTAGTTGGGTGGATGGGGTGGTGTGTGGAGAGAGAGAGAGAGAGAGAGAGAGAGAGAGAGAGAGAGAGAGTTCCTAACAACAACACTCTTAATCCTAGATGTTTTGTTTTCAGGTCCAGTGGAAGCGAAGTGCCTTTTGTGGACATGTCCTTTGCATTACACACTTCAGATTGGCCAAAGGCCCTAGAGTGATTGTAGGATTACAGAGCAATAATGAAAGAGAAGGTGATAAAATCATTATCCTGTGGTCGAGAATAACAGGACACATAAAAATGTTTGTAAGAGTAATTTGCAAATATTCATGCATATTCTCTTACGAGGCGGCCGCTGTAGTTCAGTAGTAGAGAGCTAGGACCAGGAAGTGAAAAACCCAAATTCGACCTTACAGCTCTAACCTCTCTATGTTCATCACCATAATGGGGATTAAGAGTGACACCTAAAACGGTAAACAACAACAACAACAACATCAACATTCTCAGTAGTTCAGTGGTAGTGCTGGAGAGTCAGGAAGAGAGGAGCCAGATATAAGCGATCTCAATCCCCCCGCAGGGAGTTAGGATAGGCATCGAGTATTCATTCTCCAGCTACAGTCTGCCTGTGTCCACACCCAGTCAAATAAGGATGAATAGTGATACAGAAAATAGCAAAAGAAACATGTGGTTTCTAAATAATTATTGTTCTGTCATACCATTCGTCAAATGAACTCCTTGAGGATGCTCTTGAAAAAGAGCAAAAATAGTAAATATTTTAAATATTAAATTACATATATACCTTTCGGCATTGGCTTCTTTACTGCCATTATTATTTAAATTTTTATAACTATTATTATAATCATTATTATTATTATTATTATTATTATTATTATTATTATTATTTTCACTAAGCTCTAAAAAAAATAAAAAAATAAATGAACAAGCAACACCAATAAGAAATATAAATATGCATTTAGATATTATCAATTGCTCTTTAAATCCATGGTCAACTGCACTTGATCCATCCCCGATAACTTTATGCTTGCAAAGGAAAGGGTATAACCACTTAATATGGAAATTTAAGTTGAATGGCTTTTCAGCTATAAATGGTGGGACGCAGAGGGCCAAATACAAGACTTACAACTAAGCCCGACGGCTAATACGCCACTATCCAGTTCCTACGATTCATTGCAACACTAATATTATATATATACGAGCGTGCCTTTGGATGAAAAATGGCTTGTTTGCATTTTTACGGTTAGTCTGAGTTTAGATCATGAGAATACTAACAGTTAGAAGTGGTGATTTTTTGCTAATTATACTAATGTATCAATGTAGGGATATCAACGCCCACACTTCTTAACGTAAATAAAATTGCTCACAGAATCAGATATAGACAGTGTAAAGATCATAATAGTTCTAGCAATTAACAAATCTTTGTCTTTTTTATTCCTATTACTATCTCGAAGCAAGAGATCCTCACAGGCACTCCCTATCATATCTTAGAGATTTTTTGGAACATTCAAGCTATCCTGAATGAATATCTACAATAGCTTCTTACAAGAAGCAATGGTGATGTTTTACACACTTTTTCTTATAAATGTACTAATTATTTTATATGTGGAGATCCACTAAGGTACTCCCTCCTAACTATTCTTGCTTGGAGCACTGAAGCTAAATTAAGTATAAATTTATTGAGAATTGTAACAGTTCGCATTTTTCTTAACTATAATAACATCGGCCCTTTCTCTCGTATATATACTTTCTTTTTGAAGGACTGTAACTAAACTGAGTTAATATTTAACGGTAGTTTTAACGTATAGTGTTCAGGCTGACTAGTAATGAAGGGAATGTGTTTATGTCCTTGAGTTTTCAACGCCAAGGTCATTGAAAACTCAAGGACATAAACACATTCCATTCATTACTAGTCAGCCTGAACACTATACGTTAGAACTACCGTTAAATATTAGCTCAGTTTAGTTACAGCCCTTCAGAAAAGTGTTTATGTCCTTGTCAAATACTATAGGATATGACAACATGTTAAATAGACTATATTCATACATAAGGATAGGATATCAGGCATTCTCTCTGATGTATAAAATTGACATGCAAAGCAAAGGAAGCTGAACTGTAGACATATTATCACGAAAAGAGCTCATCAATATGTTTCATATAATGTTAAAGTATTTATTTGATCATTCTGATGCCTATATAGAATTAAATTTGAATTAAATTCGAAAATTAAGCCACGAATGAGGCTTGGAAGGTGCAGTAAAATTAACAAAAAGCATCTAGTAGAATGCGTTCATTCCCTAGCTTAGCAATTAGCTACGAGGTTTATGTCTTCCTTTAATACATTAGGTGGTGTAATTGGTTGCAACTAGGCACACTGATTATGTCTTAGGTTAGAATCCCAGCCAGGGGCAAAATATATTTCATGCTTTTATACATGTTAGTGTGTTCGTATGATCATATCAATAGTTAAATTTAAATATATATGAAGCTAAAATTGAATACCAATTTTGCATATTAGGTTTTTATATATGTATTTAATAGCATTTTTACTTGTATTACAAATGTGTATTTTCCGAAAAAAAATTCAATATATTTTTCTCAATATCTTTTCAAGACTATAGAATGCAATCTATGATTAATACGTATAAAAAAATAAATAATTATATAATAGTAATAATTATTTCTAAATGAGAGTCCATAAATATATAATGTACTGCATATATTTTGCTTTCAGAGGGAATGCCTATATGCTCGTGTACCCTTGTATAATTATTGATGTAACAATACATGGGATACGTGCTGTATACAAACACATGCACACACAAGCACACACACACTAACTAAGTACAAAATGGAACCGATCAGGAGACGGGAAGATACGAGCTTTGGGCTCTTTCCCGTAGGTACAATTAGATAATCACACACACACACACACACACACACACACACACACACACACATATATATATATATATATATATATATATATATATATATATATATATATATATATATATATATATATATATATATATATATATATATATATATATATATATAATATTAAAAATAATAATAATAATAATAATAATAATAATAATAATAATAATAATAATAATAATAATAATAATAATAATAATAATAAACCAAAGTGACTCCAATCACACTGCCAAGTTAACTCATCTGACAACGTTCTTCCCAGAGAAGAGAGTGGGTTCCCCTTCAAAAAAAATTGTCTTTTTATGCGACCGAAGGGATACATTTCCATTTCTCTGTATGATAATTTGGTCCATAAGAGAACTACTGGGAGGCCATATTTGGCCTCGTTATGGAGACCACGGACCATCGGCCACGGTTTAATCTCTGGAAAAAATCTCTCATCTGACACGAATATTGCTCTAAGATTACCATAATTGTCGGTAGACTCCAAGAGGTTTTTTCTTTTATTTTTTTTCTGGAATACAAATGCAACATTTCTTAGTTTTTTTTTTCATAGTGGTGGGGTGTTTGTAAACTTTGAGGTTTGTCTTCGTTTGTTTTCTTGAGAGTTTATGTATTTATGAAGTTCTTATTTGTGTATTGTGAAAGTTTACAATGGCAATAAGAGCAAAATTAACAGAAAATAAGCTAAATATGGCTGGAAGAACATAGAAGATGAAAAAAAAAACCAGGAAGTCAAACACTAAACTATGCATCACTTAAGGGGGGTTCACTCGGTCAAACGGTTCGTCGAACGCGATCCGACAGACAAGTGTTTGAAGTGATGTTCGAACGTGCGAACGGGGTATTTGGTTGTCGAACACGTTTGTCGAACGTGTTCGACAACCAAATACCCCGTTCACACGTTCGAACATCACTTCAAACACTTGTCTGTCGAACCGCGTTCGACGAACCGTTTGGCCGTGTAAACCCCCCTTTAGTCTACTTGGGGTTTGTGTGGTGTTTGATGCCCTGCTTTTGTCTGTTGTGCGTGTTACGTTCTAACCATATGCAAAATTAGCACTAAGTTTTTTTTGGGCTTAAAGTACAGAGAAGATAAAATATAAGAGATAAACCAGATCATAAAACTTAAAAAAAAAATTTGGTGTGAGGCTTGATGTATTTTGAATATTTACTTTCTTTGTTATATGCGATTGTTTTTGTCACTATATAGAATAATTATTAAAAGACAAAATAGATGACACTAGTAGTAAAGAGGAGATGAAAAAAAGATAAAATAAAATATACATTTATATAGAAACTTTTATGTGATAGGGGGTATGTGGTATTTAAGTGTTTTTTTTTATTGCTAAGAAAATTTATATATATATATGAATAAAAAAAAAAGGCCCATAAATAAAACACAAAAAAGAAGCGAAGATGTACTATATATTACGACTGGACTCCAGTACCTGAAGAGGACTGGAGTCCAGTCGTAATATACAGTACATTTTCGCTTCTTTTTGTGTTTTATTTATGGGCCTTTTTTTTGCTTCATATGGTGCTGTGATACAACAGTTTATTTTGCATATATATATATATATATATATATATAATATATATATATATATATATATATATATATATATATATATATATATATATACATGGTAAGGAAGCCCATCAGTGAAACAACACATAGGAAAAAAATCTATATGTGTAGACAAAATCCATATTCATCAACACAAGGGGTGACCGAGGCAAAGAATATACTTTCTCACTCACTCGCATTTTTCTCGGGTGAAGGACATGAATATTGTCTCTGTACTTCCCTGCGTGTCATAAAAGTCGATTATATGGACAGAACGTATTGAATGGGTATCCCCTTTATGTCATGTATGTATGAAAATATGTATGTATGCATATATGTATGAATGCCTGTATGTATGTATGTACGTACGTACGTATTTATGAATGTGTGTATGTATGCATATATGTAAGTATGTATGTATATATGCATGCATATATGTATGTATGAATGTATGTATGTATGTATGTATGTTATTATTCATGAATGTGACACCGGAACAGGCAAGAAAATTGCTCTCATCAGGACTTGGTACGAAGAAAAAATTAAGACGAAGGAAAAGTAAAAGCTTAAGGACAAGGCATAAATAAAATAATTCTACACAATAGGAAAAGCTCAGGCTGAAAGAATAGTCGAAGTATTGAATATCTACAGATTTGGAGGACTTGACCCGGAGATTACGGTAGACCTGCTTTTTAAAAAGTAAGTTATAAGAATTTGGAAAGACAGAAGGAGGAACAGAGATCCAGAGAATGGAGGTGGATGGGAGGAGGCAGTCGCTGTACCGACCAATCCAAGAGCTGTAAATCTCCACACAGTACCTGTGAGATGAGGCCGCTTGGTGAGTGTTACACGGCCTCAGCAGGTGGAGGAGAGATGCAATCCGCCAACTCACCAGAGCAGCGATGGAAGTAGTAGCGATAGAGATTAGAAGAGGATGATAACTTACAATGAATAAAAAGGGAATCCAGATTAAAAGCAAGTCAAGGGTCACTAATGACTCTGATTTCCATAGATTCAACCCTATCAAGGAGATAAGTATAAGAAAATGCACCCCAGATGTACTAGATGTATGTATGTTTGTATGTATGAACGTGCATGTATATATGTATGAATGCATCCAATAAAAGTAGCACACAAGGGAGGGGAAAAGTAGGTATAAAGGTCTTATTTTACTAACATATCTCTGATGTGATACATGCATCTCTTTAGGCTGTGCCCACCCCTTGGCATTTCCAGTCTTCTATTACTGCTGCAGAATTCACTTTCTTAATTCCTCACTCAGATTCGCTGCCATCGTTCTCATTGCCTGTAAGAAAATAGAAAAAAAAATATGCCTACATTCCGCCCACTGTATAAGAGAATTAATCACCGATCGCTTTCCATTTTTCTTATATGCTAGTCTTTCTACCATATTCTTTATATTTGGGCGGTCTTAAGGCAACAATAATTTATCAAGCTTTTTCCAGAAGGTTTTCAGGCTCAGTTTTAAGTCAATAGCCACGACCACGTCTGCTGAACGATTAACGGAGGCTGCGTCCGATGCAGATGTTTTATGCTTTCCATTCATCAAAGATAACAATCCAGCAACTGGAAGTAAGCCAACTCAACTCAGTCAACTCTAAGCCCGGATTAGTTGGTAGGGTTGGTGTCACTTAGGAAGAGTATCCTGCAGTAAAAAATTTTATCCAAAAGTAATCAGTTCTTCCCAAGAGACTAGTGAGAACAGCAACTCACAAGAGCTTTAGATAAGCAAGTGATTGAGATTTATCAAATAAAACAAACTAGCAACTTAGAGGAAGAAACCAGCTTAACCTTATTACGGTCCTGAGAGAGAGAGAGAGAGAGAGAGAGAGAGAGAGAGAGAGAGAGAGAGAGAGGAGAGAGAGAGAGAGAGAGAGAGAGAGAGAGAGAGAGAGAGAGAGAGAGAGAGAGAATAATATTCATAGCATGAAGCATATATTTACCCCAGTGTCAACAGGTACTCGTGTGCGTGAGGGTGTGTGTGTGTGTGTGTGTGTGTGTGTGTGTGTGTGTGTGTGTGTGTGTGTGTGTGTGTGTGTGTGTGTGAGTGTGATTACCTAATTGTGTTTACGGGAAAGAGCCCAAAGCTCGTATCTTCCCGTCTCCTGATCGGTTCCATTTTAGACTTAGTGATACTTATCGTACCTGTCCTTAAAACTATGGATTGAGATAGCATTAACTACCTCCTCGCTTAGCCAATTCCAATTATCAACTACTCTTACACTGAAAAAGTATTTCCTTACATCCTGCAAAGAAGTTTTCTTACGAAGCTTCAAACTATGACCTCTAGTTCTAGAGCCAGCCATATCGAAATATCGATCCCTATCCACTCTATCATAACCATGAAGGAATTTAAAGACTGTCACCATATCCCCCCTTACTCTCTAGCTTCGAGTGATGGCAAGTCTAATTCCCTCAGCCTCTCATCATAACCGAGATTGCGTATTTCTGGCACCAGTTTCGTGGCATGTCTTTGAACTTTTTCAAGCTTAGCTATGTGCTTTTTCAAGTGCGGATTCCAAAAGGGGGCTGCATATTCGAGTTTTGGCCTCACATAGGTTACATAAATATTTCTGAACATTTCCTTGTCCATGTGCCTGAAGGCTACCCTTACATTTGATAAGAATGCATATGCTGCCCTTACTACGCCATTTATATGTATTTCTGGAGACAAATCTGCCAGTATGTTTACTCCTAGATCTCTCTCATTTTCTGTCTCTTGAAGTTGTACTCCAGCCACCGAGTAGTCAAGCTTGGGCCTTCTTGCACTTGTACCCATTCTCATTACCTTACATTTTGAGGTATTGAATTTCATTAGCCACTTTTCTGACCACTCATGCAGATTATTTAGATCCTCCTGAAGTTCTCTACCATTGTTCTCGTTTTTTACTTTCTTCACAATCTTTGCATCATCTGCAAACATATTCATGAATGAATTTACAGACTCTGGTAGGTCATTTACATATACAAGGAACAAAAGTGGCCCTAAAACTGAACTCTGTGGAACTCCACTACTAACTCTTCTCCATTCAGACACTGAGTGTCTTACTCTAACCCTCTGTTCCCTTCCTTCTAAGTAAGTTTTTATCCATTCCAAAACATTTCCACCTATTCTGGCCATTGAGTGCAGCTTCCTAATAAGTCTCCCATGTGGAACAGTGTCAAACGCTTTCTGGAAGTCTAGGAATATGCAATCTGCCCAGCCTCTCTTTCCTGTAAGATTTGGCTTACCTCATCATAAAATTCTAATAAGTTTGTTACTGTTGATCTACCTTCTCTGAAGCCATGTTGCCTCACTGACAAAAAGTTGAAGGATTCCAAGTGAAGAGAGATATGTTTCCTTAGTAGTTTCTCCATAAGTTTGCAAACTATGCTGGTC
>JAXCGZ010005334.1:0-12239 GCA_037179515.1 Halocaridina rubra
CTACTTACGCTGTACTACTTACCAACCCTCCTTTTGCCCACTTACCTATCTATTACCTACCTACCTACCTACCTATTTATTTGACGTACATCTTATATTTTTACATATGCACGTACATATGTATATGCATAATGTTTATCATTTACTAACGTCTCTTCTACATATACCTACCCACCTACCTACCTACTTATCTATCTTTACATATTTACCAACCCAATATCTTACCTTTCATTACCTTACATTAGTATAATATCTACCTACCCAGCTACGTGTTTTACCTACGTACTTACCAATTACCTACCAACCTATTATTTACAGCCTTACCTATGTGCCTACCTACCAATTTTTTCCGACTGAGCTACCAATCTTTTACCTATCCTCATATTCTCTCTCTCTCTCTCTCTCTCTCTCTCTCTCTCTCTCTCTCTCTCTCTCTCTCTCTCTCTCTCTCTCTCTCTCTCTCTCTCTCACTTTTCTCATTGGTCTCTGTCGTGTTGTAAGCAGGTCGTAACTTCCGCATGAGTAGTTGCCTTTTGTGGGTGTTGGTGATTCCAGTTTCGTCAGATCTCTTTAGAGCCTCGCTGGAAAGAAAGAAAAAGGAAGAGAGAGAGAGAGAGAGAGAGAGAGAGAGAGAGAGAGAGAGAGAGAGAGAGAGAGAGAGAGAGAGAGAGAGAGAGAGAGAGAGAGAGAGAGAGAGAATAGTTCCAGATTCCTTGAGAGACAAAGTTCCAATGCTTTTTCAGTTTGTTTCAGATGTGTGTGTACTTTCGTGCGCGCGCGCGTGTGTGTGTTTGTGCTTGTGCGTGTTTATCTGTGTGTATAAATATCATCAAAGTATGAACACGTGACACATAGATCATTAGTAGTCAGCTACGAAGGGAAAATGAAACAATGAAGTGCTGAGATCTTTTAGATTTATTACACTGAAGATGGACTAAAATACAGTCTGAAAGATCTCGCTCTGCGTCGTTTCATTTTTACTTCGTAGCTGACTGTCTCTCTCTCTCTCTCTCTCTCTCTCTCTCTCTCTCTCTCTCTCTCTCTCTCTCTCTCTCTCTCTCTCTCTCTCTCTCTCTCTCTCTCTCTCTCTCGCTCTCTCTCTCTCTCTCTCTCTCTCTCTCTCTCTCTATATATATATATATATATATATATATATATATATATATATATATATATATATATATATATATATATATATACACACACACATAGTCTTCCTGTTTTTATACTTCATTCTTCGTCCTCTTCATTCTTCTTCTTCTTTATTCTACTCCTTCGTTCCTTTTTCCTTTTCCTTGTTTTAATCCGTCTGATAAGGATTTAGCAACCCACGAAGAAGAGATTTAAGTACCTACAAGTGAGGGGAGAATTCGAGGGGAAAGGGAGAAGTTCTGGATGGCGTTGCAATGGACTGGACGGAGGAACAAGGTAAGTGAATGTAGGTAGGTAAAGGTTTAAGATGGAGATAGATAGATAGATTGATAGATAGATAGCTAGATAAACAGACAGATAGATAAATTGACAGATATATAGATAGATAAACTGACAAATAGATAGATAGATAGATAGATACATAGTTAGATAGATAGTTACATAGATAGATAGACAGACAGGCAGGCAGATGGATAAGGAAATAAATCGATAAGTAGATATATAGTTAGATAAACAGACAGGTAAATAGATAGAGAGATATACCGATAGATAAACATAAATAGCTGGATAGATAGATAGATAGATAGATAGACAGACAAGTAAATAGATAAACAGACATAGATAGCTATATAAAAGGATAGATAGACAAACAGATAGATACTTAGATAGATAAGATAGATAGATAGATATTAGCTCTTTATTTCTTAAAATATTACATTTTACTTAGTGAAAAGTTGAATACGGACACTGAAGTAAAATACTAGTAAGTAGATAGATAGATAAATAGATAGATAGGTAGATAAGCAGAGAGACAGACAGACAAACACAGAGAGAGAGAGAGAGAAGAGAGAGAGAGACAGCGAGAGAGAGAGAGAGAGAGAGAGAGAGAGAGAGAGAGACACACACAGCACAGAGAGAGAGAGAGAGAGAGAGAGAGAGAGAGAGAGAGAGAGAGAAATATTGCACAAACCTGCATGTATTATCCACGGTCCTTAAATTTTATTGGCTTAGTTGAGTATCATAAAAATGACAGAATGAATTTTTTTTATATGTTTTTTTTCATTCATTTGTTGATGCTTATGACGTATTAGCTTTTAGAAATTAAAAATTGTATTATGAGAGTTGCTTTTGTAGCTGTAAATAGGAAACGGAATATTGTATTTGTTGTTAGTATATCTGTGGAATTTACGATTTACTTACAAAGCAGAAATTATTTATTTACTTGGTTTATTTTTTAGGTTTATGATGTTTTATATATTTGAAATGATCACTAAATTTTGATATTGAACAAATTGAAATTGTTGTTTGAGTATATAGAAAATTTTTCATTTACCGATTTTGTGAATATATTTTTTTTTCTTTGACTTTGTAAATGAATTTTTATATTCTTGAAGTCTAGAAGATTTTAAAGATATTTGGTTTTGTACAAAGTGAAAAAAATTAACATACCATTATTGTATTTTTAAGCTATTAAAATCATTATATACCAACAACACGAATGTATTTTTTTTAATGAAATTGCTGATTAAAAAACAATATATCACATTGGTGGTTTTGTAGATTTTAAATCTTTGACTTTTTCATTTTTATTCTATAACTCTAGATAAAAAAAAAATATTATATTATATGATTTTTTCTTTTCTCTTTTTTGTTCAATAACTCTTAATGAAAGTACTGAACTGCCAAGTATGGAGTGTTGCCCCATTGGGCTGAATGTTCAAAAAGTCTTAGCAGCGTTGCTTCGCTCTCCCTCTCAGTGGGGAATCGAATCTAATTAAACCTTTTGCATTTTGTTGTTTGAAGGTTTTCTTGATTGGGTTCCTTGTTTTCAAGTTATTTGTTTATTGGTATTTCGTTTTTAAGTATATTTTTGTTTGTTCGAGTTTTTGTTCTTTTTCATATTCGACCGATTTGGAAATCATTCTCGAGTTTTTCTCAAGATTAGAAAAAGATTCTAAAGATTAGTTAAATTAAAGGATTAGCATAAGTGAATTATTTGCTCCCAGAAGCATGCACGTAGACACACATATGTGTGTTTTTCTATAAGATTGCAACTTCAGTTTTCCTGTGTGTATCAAGTGTATCAGAATTTAAATAAGAAAAAAAAGTCTCTCTTTCTCCTTAACCTATCTGTATTTTTTTATTACATTTCGTAATCTTCCCAAATTCCGTATGGGAAAATTTTCCCAGACAAACAAAAATGGCTTCAAAATCCCTTGATTTCATCAATTTCCCCAATATATTATCCAAGGGACTTTGTGGCCCTGATATTGAGAAATTGTACTGGCCAACCCTTACTCTATAATGAGATACATTGGTCCAAATTAATTTATTGGTTTATAAAACTTCTATATAAAGTTCTGATATATATATATATATATATATATATATATATATATATATATATATATATATATATATATATATATATATATATATATATTGCGAGTTTCGTTACATACATAAATAATAACCAAATTTAGCTTAATATCTAATAAATTCGTTGAAATCAATTTGGTATATATATTTCGTACACATATATGTTAGTGAATATGTCGTCTCGTCCGCTGAAATTTTCAAAGGGTCGGTCTTATACAGATACTTAAATTAACTTTATATAATACATTCGTCTTGACCTGTTTGTTCCTCGAAAAAGATATCTAAAGGAAAGAGTGTTTAAATTCGTGGTTTGTACCTCAGGATGTTGTTAAAAAGGCTTCTCTTGGACGTCAGGAAGAGAAGGTAGCAGAAAGGTAGGAAGACCAGGAGGAAATGAAGAAAATGAACTCGACTAAAAGCTATTTCAATAAAGAAAAAAATGGTGAAAATGGTAAAAAAGAAGATAATTTGTTATATATGGAAGAAAACATTCACAGAAGCTCGAAGAAGAATTGTAAAACTCTTTGGAATAAATAGATAAATAATTCGTGCATTTAATGTGTCACTGTTAGTCCCCATTATGGGGGTTTACACGGAGAAAGTGTGGCTGGGGAATTAACGCTGGATTAGGAAAATGGATCTTGTTCATTAATAGTAAAGGGGTAACGAGTTGATACAAATCAAGAATCATTCTTGTAATAAGAATGGATAGTCTAGAGGTCTTATCACTGATGGTTTCCTAAAGGTATTTTTATTTTCTCTGTGAAGCGTCTAAAGATATCGGCAGGTAATTAAGTATACAAATATCATGCAAAAATATTACATATATGGATAGAAAAAAAAACACGAGCGAACTAGAACAGTTAAGGACACGTCACGGTCTCGTTGAATATAAACATTGTGCACAAATATTACATATCTGGATACAGAATAATAGACCAGTTAATTTAAGGACAGCTCAGTCTAGTGAAATATCAATATTGTACACAATTATTACATATATGGATACAATACCAAAACACGAACGATGGAAAACAGTTAATTTAAGGCCAACTCACAGTCTTGTGGAATTTTGGGTGCCGTTTTCCCTTCCACAAAGGATAAAGGCACTTTTGGTTTCTTGGTGAAGTGCCAACTTATATCAGTTATCTGTGTTACAGCTGGATGGTTTGCTCTATCCCCTCTCTGGCACGTCCTCTTCCTGTTTTTCCTGTCGTTTTGTTCTCCTTTTGTTACGAAGGAAATTTTTATTACTGCTGACTCAGGCACTCGCTTTTGATGAAAAGTCTTGTCATGATTTTATTTTATATTTTTAGTATTTTCTCCTCCACTCTTGATGGTAGTAGTGGAATTGAAAACATATGATATATTTTCTCCAGATCTTGTACTTAGTGAGTCAAATTTGTAAATTCTTTTAGTGATTTCTATTAGTTAAGAATTTTGAGACTAAGAAATTTACTGACTTTTCAGGATTATTGCTTTAGATTAGATATTATTGTAATTTAGCTTTTATTTACGTAATTGAAATGCTGTCGTTTACTTGCCATTAATTAATGGATTAGAAGGATATTTAACATTTACTGGACTTATTAGCTTTATTTGTCTTTACTGAACTTGAGGATTTCTACCGCTAATTTGAGCATTCATGACTTTGTTAGGTAAGAAAAAATTTTTGTCTTTTCATTAAACTTGATGGGATGGAAGGTATGTTGGCATTCATTAAACCTGATGGGATGGAAGGTATTTTGACATCTCATTAAGGTTGATGGGATGGAAGGTACTTTGGCAGTCATTAAACCTGATGGAATAGCGGATATTTTGGCATTCATTAACTTGATTGTATGGAAGGTATTTTGGCATTCATTAAACTTGATATGATGTTAGGTATTTTGGCATTAATTAAACTTGATATGATGGTAGATACTTTGGCATCCATTAAGCCTGATGAGATGGAAGGTACTTTGGCATTCAGTAAACTTGATTGGATGGAAATTACTGTGTCATTAAACTAGTTGGGATGGAATGTATTTTGGCTTTTATTGAATCTGATGGGATGGAAGGTACTTTGGCATTCCTTAAACTCTGCTGAGATGGAATATATATTGGCATTCATTAAACTTGATGGGATGGCAGGTACTTTGGCATTTATTAATCTTGATGGAATGGAAGGTACGTTGGCATTCATCAAATTTGACGGGCTGGAAGGTAATATGACATTCACGGAATTCACTGGAATGGAATGTTTAGTGCCCATTTATGAAGATTGTTGTACTGAATGGATCAAAGCATTCATGAAACTCTCATGAGTGTTAGGGTCTTTTAGCATTTATAAGCTTGCAGGATTAGATATATCTTGCCATGTACTGAATCTGTTTGGTCGGAAAAAAATTTGGCATTCATTAAACTAGCTATATTTAATGATTCATTTGCATTTCTTGACCTTGTGTAGAAAATAATAAATTTCATACGCTGAATCAGTTTTTTTTATGAGTGTGACACCGGGACAGGCATATACTACCCTAATCAATAAAGGCCCGGGCATAAGAAAACACCAAGATAAAGGAAAAAAAAAAGTTAAGGACAAGGCAGAGATGAGGTAATATCACACAAAGGAAAACGACAGACAGAAAAAAACAGTCAAAGTACAGAGGACCCAGAGATATGGAGGACTAGGCCCTGAGATGACGATAGATCCGTATTTTGAAGGAAGATGGGTCATAAGAACTAGGAAATATAGAAGAAGGACTTTTTTTTTTTTTAAACTTTAAACTTTATTTCCATTTCATTACAATGGGTATTCGTCAGCCAGGGCAAGCCCCAACCCCCCACTGTGATGTCCAACCACAGCAGTTCCTGCCAGTAAACAGCTTAAACTCTCGGTCTTGGACGGGGACCGATCTTTCGACCTCGTGAATGCGAAGCCAGCGCGTTACCACTGTACTAGCCAGCAAGGAAGAGAGTTCCAGAGTCTGGAGGTAGATGGGAAGAAGCAGTCGCTACATCGACCAATCCACGAGCTACAAATCTCCACACAGTACCTGTGATATGAGGTCGCTTGGTGAGTGTTACGCGGCCTCGGCAGTGGGGGAGGGATGCAACTCGCCAACTCATCAGAGCAGCGATGGAAGTAGTAGCAATAGAAAAGAGAAAGGGAAGTTACCTTACGGCGAAGAGAGAGAATCCAGATTAGAAGTAAGAGAAGGATCATTAATGATTCTGACTGCCTTAGATTCAACCATTCAAGGAGATAAGTATAAGAAGAAGCACCCCAGATGTGTGAGCAGTATTCTAAGCAGGGACGTGGGTTGAAATCCTCTTTAACATTCCTAGAACTTATTTGCTTGGAAGGATATTTGGTCTTATGAACTTCATTGCAGTTGAGTGATATTTGGCATGCAGTGAACCCGTTACAACAGAGGTTTCATTAGCATTGTTTGATCCTCTTGTTTTCCTTGACTTTTATATTTGTTGGGATGGAAGGCACTTTGGCGTTTATTGAACAGGCTGTGGTTTAAGGCACTCAGGTATTCATTGGCATTCATTGACTTTATATTGATGAAAGGATCTGTAAGTCTCTCTGAGGTTATGAAGTTAGAAGTTTGTTTGGTGTTTAATGAAGCTTTTGGGTGTGGAATACTCTCTTAAGAGATCTTTTGTTATTTCTTTTTATGATTGTGACACCAGAACAGGCAGAAAAAGAAAAATCTGCCCTCATCGGGCCTGGGCACGAAGAAAACAGGTAGAGAAACATAGATGGGAGTGTTGTGACTTGTCAGATGTGAAGGAGTAATGTAATATATAACGAATATCCGAGAATATTCGGTGTTGTAATGTTGGAATAGGAAATTCAGTCAGTTCTTGAGTTAAAATGAAATTTAACCTGCGTCTGCTGTGATTGAAGTTCAAGGGAGTGCATTTCAATATGCTAAATTTATGAATTACTGCCTCAAATACTGATATTGTGTTAACAATTATATTGCTTTCTCCTGTAATTAATTATGGAACTAATTACTTTTTTGGTGCTAATGGAATCGTATTGTAGGCTTTTGGTATTTTTTGATGCTGAATGCAATTTTAATTTGAGTACTTGGCTCAAGTGGGCGGGAAATGAATGGTATCATATCAGTGTCACGAGTAATTTAAATTCCAGTCTACAAGAATTTAGAAAACGGATTTGTAGCGGGTAAGTTTATTGTTGGTGGAATTATAATTTTGTTTATTGACATTTGGTTTGGTATCTTGTTAATTTCATCAGGATTAGATAGGTATTATTCGTGTTTGAGGAGTACATATTTCTTTTTATGACTTACATACGAGGGGGATGCTGAAAACTTTCAGGCTTTGGGTAACAGAAAATACAAAAGGAACAGTTAATTATGATTTTATTCAACATATTTGCCTCTCAGATTCACACACTTATTACAGCGGTCCTTCAGCTTTTCTAAGCCCTGAAAAAAAACCCCGCAAGGTTAGGCCTTCAACCAGGCCTCTGTAGCAGCGATCACTTCCGAATCGGAGTGAAATTTCGTTCCACACATCATCTTCAGAGAACGAATTGCAGATGTGGGAGAAACGAAAGAGCTAAACGAAAAGAGGGTTTTTAGATGATGATTATGTTGGAGAGAAGACAATGAATGTCAGACAAGGGTGACTTTAATGTCATCATCTTTCTCCTTTGACTGCTTAATATGAAGACATTTTATAGTTTAATGAGCAATTGTCGTGAAGGGTCGTAAAATGTCATCTAACAATTCTAATTGGTTGTTTATGGTTACATGCACCAAATACTTTTAAAAGAGTTGTTCCAGTTGGGTTCTACCCTTTGGACTTGGTTCGGGTACTTTTTGGCGACTGCATTTTGGCGCCGCTCTTTTGGCGCTAAACTGTTTTAGCGTTGCCCATTTGGCACTAAGCTAACCTAAGCTAGCCAAAGCAGATTAGTGCCAAAAGCGCAACACCAAAACAGTTTAGCACCAGCCCTTTGGCGCTGAGCTGTTTTGGCGTTGCTCTTTTGGCACTAAGCTAAGCTAACCTAACCTAACCTAACCTAACCTAACCTAACCTAGCCAAAACAGCTCAGTGCAAAGAGGTAACACCAAAACAATTTAGCGTCAAAAGAGCGGCGCCAAAGGGCGGCATCAAATAATCCCATTCCTCTAGACTTGGCTTTCTGGCAACTTGATGTGGGGACGAATACACTTATCATACGACTGTCTCGTAAATTCCGTATAAAAACCTCAGGAAATGAACAATGTTTAATAATGACAATTTTGCAAAGAGACATCTGAGTCTGGCACCTGTGTGGAATGAATATATTTTCATTGATATAAGAATGAGTTTATTTTCATTGTATTAAGGGATTTGTTTTTCTTTTTTCCTTATTAGAATTTAGTATATATTTACATTTATTTCCTTCTCTGTCTAAGTGTGTGTTTTAACACGCTGATTCGCGACCGATTTTAATTTCTGGGTCTTCATCATCAGCACACGCTCGCGCGTGCGGGCACACACACACACACACACACACACACACACACACACACACACACACACACACACACACACACACACACACATGTATGGTTGAGTGTGGGGGTAGACAAATTTCTCTCGACACTTGACTTAATGATTTATCATCGGAGAGGCATATCTTACAGTAAATAAGTGTCCAAGACTTCATGCTTCAGATAACTCCGTTGATGACTGTATGGGGAGAGCTTCTTCGAAGACAAAGGAGACTTCGTATTGAAGATGTTGTCTGGTGCAGAGACGTGTACCTCAGTAGGAGACGCTCTCTCTATACACTCTTTAACGGAGATATTTAAGCCTTGTGTAAAACAAGCATTTCTCTCTGATGCTAAATCATTGTGTGTGTGTTTTGATATTTCTTTCCACTCAGGATTCAGGTACTGTTTACTGCTGTATGACTATCTTTTATCTATATTCCAGCCTCACTGTCATGGTTCTGCTTATCCATATCGTATATCTACATATATTACATATCTTCCTCAGGTAGAGAGACTATCTCTCGTGTTCCTCTGCGTGTAGTAAGAGTCGACTAAATGGGGTGGCGCGAGGGGACTAGGAATCCCCGCCTCAGTATTTTCTTTCCCCCCCAAAAAAAACAGAGAATTTTGCTTTGACTCAACCAATTCCCATATAAGGAGAAAAACGGCTCATGTATATAGCCAAACCTGTCTCACTATCACAATTCAGTTTCCGTGCATTTTTAATTCCTGGTCTTTGTGCGTGGCAATTTGTACATAACGATCCCGTCGGCGTATTTCCAGAGCACAGTAATATCGTCGTGTTCGTAAATCAGATTTGTGGAGTGCTATAACAACGTGGAACAAACGAGCGCTCGCACGCACGCGACAAGTTGCATCTATGCGCGCACGGCAGCATGTCACGTCAGACACATAACAATGTCTGGACAAAGTGACCACGACTCGCGTGTATTCCGTGTTGGTTTTGCAGACCAATTTCCTATGCTTTCCTGACCATATATTCGGGGTTATATTTTTTTAATGGTTCTTTTCTTTATTATTCTACTGTTTATGGTCATGTTTAGCTTACTTTCTCTCGCGTGCTTTTGGTCTCTTAAATGTAATTGTATATTTATCTTGAAATATATGTAGGTTGGGTGAAAGTGAACTCTTCTGAGATATTAAAATAAATTCGCAAAAAAATCTGAAAAATTTGGGTGTCAATTTATGTGTCAAAATTTGTTGTCAATGTATTTATTCGAAATGTGTTGTTGTGGTCGGTTTTACGTCACAGACTCCCTTTTCTACTAAGGGTTAGGACAATGCCTTCTTGGCATCGTCCTAACCCTTGGTTTTAGCAAATGCGACAGTTACCCTGAGTGAATGCCCTTTCAAACCTCAGAATGTGGCGGGCCATGAACCCTCGACCTAACAATCAAAGTTGCGAACGTAACCACTCGCCCATGGTGGCACTTTTTTAAAAGAAGATTTTTTGTTTTGTTTTTTTAAATGTTGGTTTATAATGTTGATTATTATTATTATTATTATTATTATTATTATTATTATTATTATTATTATAGTAGTAGTAGTAGTAGTAGTAGTAGTAGTAGTAGTAGTAGTAGTAGTAGTAGTAGTAGCAGCAGCAGCAGTAGTATTACAGTATACCCTGCTACTGTTATAAAACCTTCTATCATTTACATTACATTTATTACCAATTTCTGGGAGTTAACGACGTATCGTGTTCAATGTACAGAACAAAACTTAAGAGTCATGCAAAGACCTTATCTTTAACATCTGCAATGTGGGTTTTTGGTAATGTACAGAATATATATGTACATTCCCTTTTTCATGTACTTTTATTACGGTGCTAATGAGTGCCACCTAGTGCCACCCACTGAGCCAAACTCCTGTTTTTTGTTTGCACTCCATTAAATTCTTCATTATATTTTTTTCATTGTTTTTATATTTGTTTTTATTTACTCTAATGTTTCTTTTATAATTTTTTATGTTTTTATTTTTGTATTCGTGTACATTCTATTTAATATTTCTTCATATTTTTATAATTGTTTTATATTTTTAAATGTTTTTATTTTTGTTTTCATTTACGCTCTAAATATTTCTTTACATTTTTTAGTTGCTTATTTTTATTTTTTGTTAGTGTTCGTCACGTCGACATTGTTTAAGCAACATTGTAAAAAAGAAAAAAAAAGAAAAAACGAAAAAAAAACTTGTTATTCTTATAGCCATAATAAAGTCTGTAATCTTGGTCATAACTCCCTCCGCCTGTCCTAATAAATAGGGGGACTCCTGGGTTGCATAGTGAGTTCACTTCCAACAAAATGCGTAAATGCAATATGGAAAGTGGTAGGGTGAGGGGGGGGGGTTCGATTAGCATTGGGGAGAGACGGGGAAACCAATTTGGGGGGTTGTTGGTTCTGAACAAAATGAGGAAAGTTTTTGAAAGAAATTTATTGTTTTGCGTAGGTGCACGCATGCATGCATACATACGCGCATACTTCCATGCATTAGGACCAGGGAACAGCTACAGAGGAAAAAGGAAACGACGTAAAGCGCAGAGCTTTCGGGTCATAATGGAACTCATTTTCAGCGGTGTAAGTGTGACGAAGAATACAGGGTAAAAAGTCCCTTTACAAAGTCATTTATTATTCTCTTTGCAGGTGACCCTTTTATCTATATATGCTGTCTGTATCTACATGAACATACAGTCATGCGTACATAAATGCATATTATATATTCTGTACTTAGGTATTTAACTTCTGTGATGCTTTTTGAAATTTCGGAAATGTATGCGTGTTAATAATTTATGATAATAATAATAATAATAATAATAATAATAATAATAATAATAATGATAATGATGATGATGATGATGATGATGATGATAAAAATAAAAATGTTATACATACACACATCCACATACATATTGTAATTATGTATGTCCATATGTATATACCTAACTCTTCATCCACTTTTATGAGATAATTAAATTTTGTATATGACTTAACATCTGCACAGTAAATAATAACTAGAGATGATTAGGATTAATAGCTAATTATAGTTGTCTTCTTTATACAGAACCTCAGTTTTAATTAATAATAACCTGAAATTGAAACACGGTTTATGGCATTAATAAAAAATAATAATTATATAGAGAAGGGCAGAGTGAAATAGCGTCCCGCTGCAAAATCAATAACAACATAA
>JAXCGZ010005335.1:0-5000 GCA_037179515.1 Halocaridina rubra
ATATATATATATATATATATATATATATATATATATATATATATATATATATATATATATATATATATATATATATATATATATATATATATATCATCTTCTTTATCGATATCCACCTACTAGGGTGGCCGGGCCTTGGTGGGCCCACACGTTGGATCATGTGGATACATCTGTAAAGGCAAGAGGGAGCAGAGGAGAGTTCTGCTCAGAATTTATAGTATAGGTTCTTGCAGCGAGGTCCGGGTGGTGATCAAGGGCTAGCCAATAATCGGCGCAGGTGAGGTAGGGACATTTAGACTTGGTGGTTTTGGCCACTGAGAGGGTTAATCTTTGTAGAGATCCAAGTTTAAGTGGCATGTCCATGATTTTCTCCATGAGACAGTTAAAGAGGAAGGGGCTGGGAATTCCTCCTTGGGTGGTCCCATTTTCATGGAGTTTGTAGCTGGAATAATGTCTTTGAACTTTGACTCGAGCACTGCGGTTTTTTAAACTCAGCTTGATCCAGAAGAGATTTCCTTTGATCTGCTTAGCAACTAGAGCAGAGACTATTGCCGGTACATTGGCAAATTCAAAGGCCTTCTCTGGGGCAAGAAAAATGATGAATCCAAGACGATTTTTGATGAATGATAGCATTGAAGCTATACATTCTGAGGTGCCTAGGCCTGGCTGGTTGGCAAACATATTTTCCTAGATGGGTGGGCACTTACAACGAAGACTGTTAAGCACCATCTTTTCTGTCGTCTTGCTAAGGCTGCTTAAGAGGGAAATAGGGCATGGTTTATCAGGATCTTTTGGCTTTGGAATGGGCTGAATATCTGCCCTGTTCCATGAAGCTAGTCTGACTCTCTGAATATATGTCTTGTTAACTAGAAAGAGTAGAGCTAGTTCCCCTTGGGGCAACGTATTTTGAATCACAGAGTATGTTATTTTATCCGCACCTAGGGCTGTCTTCTTGGAGCTCTTACTCACTGTCTGCAGCTCTGTCAGATTGAAGGGGGCATCTGCTTTATCTCCGGTGTTGATGGCCTCATTTACTTTTTCCCATCATGCAGCGGTGAGGCACAGAAGACCTGCTCTGGTTGCAATGGGGGAGCTGCTCGGAGTTTGCCTTCTCCGCGGACTCGGTAGAGAGTTCTTCAGCAACCCTGCTGGGGGTTACTTTGTGGGATGGTTTTAGGAGGTCTTCCTTTAGCGAAGGAGTTGATCGTCCTCAACATTTGGCCCACAGAGGTGTGGGCATCAAGGGTGGATACCAGTCAAGCCATTTTTTCCTCTTGATTTCTTTTGTCTCTTTATGGACTTGTTCTTTGACTACCTGGAGATTACGGTAGGAGTCTTCAGTGCGACAGTTGAGCAGATTATTGAGGTATTTGACTCTATCCCAGTAGTACCAACTGTCACGATGATTAGCGTGATGTGGTTTGCAAAGGGGCATAGAGGAGTCAGCTGTGGCTTGCAAGGTGTTAACTAGCTCAGCCTCAGCTTGGTCAATATCCCCAGGTGGTGAATAAACTGATTACCAATCACTTAGGTGCTCCTGGAATTGGCCCCAGTCGGCCTTCTTGAAATTTCATCTAAGAGGAGGAACTAGGATTGGATGATTTCAGGAATTGGCAGCTTACGGTGGATCCCATAGTGGTCACTCATGATGGGGTGAACTCTCTAAGTGGCGTCTTGTTTAAAGGAGTTGGAGACGAAGGTTAGATCCAGTAATCCACCTCTGTCATGAGTTGGCTCATGGTTGCTGAGCAAGGTGATGTCATCTTAGTCGTCCAGCAGACTCATGATGTGCCTGCCTGCAGCACAGGGGAAGTCATACCTGAATCTTGGGTGGTGCACATTAAAGTCATCTCCTATGGCCTAGTCACGATGTCTGGCTAAGCCGAAGAGGGCAGTTGCCCTGTAGGTTAATGTTGACAGCAAGGACTTGGACACCTTCAACGCAAAAGATAGGTTGGGTGATTTCTTTGGCCAGCAAGTTTTTCTTGTTATAGATGGTGCTGCCTCTGTTCTCCCCAAGAGTCCAGTGCTGGTAAAATTCCTGGAGTCCAGACACTTTACAAGTGCTTTGATCCGTACACATAGTTTCCTGAACCTTGATGACATTAATGTTGTCAGCCCTAGCAATTCCTTCCAGGTGTTGGATATTTTGTCGCAAAGCCTGGGCATTCCAGCGAAGGATCCCGATATTAGGCAAAAGGTGGAGGTGGAAGGGGCAGCAGCCTGTTGAGGCTAACGATGGTACCTGGAGACAAGGACTTGAGCAATGATGCTATGAGTAATTTCAGCAACTTGATTGCAGGCGTCTCTGGGAGAGGAGTTGGCAGTGAAGAGTCGAACGGCTTCTTGAATAGCCTGAGTAATGAGGCTGATATCTACAACCGTGAAGAGGTGAAGAGGAATGGATTGGGGTGAGGAGGCAGAGGAAGGTGTTTGGGGAGGCTGTAGAGAAAGAGTTGGAGTGTGGGTATAAAATCTGGGGTCCCAGGACCTGGTGTGGTTAGGAGGTCTGTGAGTGGTGCTAGCTGTAGTTTGAGTGTTGCGAGAGGTGGTGTTGTGTGTCTGAGTGTTGCATGGCGTGGTGTTGTTAGTGTGAATATTGTGTGGGATATCGATGGGAGTGTGACTGTTGTGTGAGGAGGTGGTTGGCCCTGGTGTGGGAGTAGAAGCAGTAGGGGGTATAGTCTGTGTGCCACGGGCCATGTTAGTGTTGTGTGATGGGTGTTGCAGGTGGGAGGAGGAGCAGGAATGAAGATAGAGGCAGTGCAGTTGATAGCAGGAGAAAAGGAAGGGAATCTATGAGGAATCCTCTTCAGGCTCTCATGACAGAGATTATTCCATGCTTGGTGACATCCCCGGCAGTTTGGGGACTTGGCCACTGTCTCTTTATTGGCCTTGTATTTAGTGAAGCAATGGTCGGTGGCAGGCCTCCCGCTGAAGATTGCACATCTCACTGGGAAATGGCAGGTGTTTCGGTGATGGCCACACCGTGGGAAGCGGAAATATCTGAGGGGTTCAGGGTTATATTCTCTGAAATGAAATTTGACCCAGATGCCAAGCTTCGCTTGGGCAGGAGGTGGATCGCAGATGTATATCAACACTTGTTTGGGAAGGGACAGCTAGGCCTTCAATCTTAGAGGAGCAGTACGAGGTAGAGGTGATGTAAAACTGCTTGATCAATAGATCGGTTGATCAAGCAATGGGGAAGTTAATGAGGATGAATTTCCTTATTTTTCTGTCCCGGGGTCATTTCGGCTAGGTGAGGAGAGCTAAGGGCACAGCTCTTCTCCGCAGCTCCAGTGGATGATGGGTGGATGAAGATTCACCCTGAACATTGGGTTTGACGGTGCATCCAAACTCAGTGACATATAGCGTTAGTTTTGCTAAGTGTTGTTTCACTGATTGGTTTCTTTATTATATATATATAATTATATATATATATATATATATATATATATATATATATATATATATATATATATATATATATATATATATATATATATATATATATATATATATATATATATATATATATATATATATATATATATATATATATATATATATATATATATATATATATATATATATATATATATATATATATATATATATATATATATATATATATATATATATATATATATATATATATATATATATATATATATATATATATATATATATATATATATATATATATATATATATATATATATATATATATATATATATATATATATATATATATATATATATATATATATATATATATATATATATATATATATATATATATATATATATATATATATATATATATATATATATATATATATATATATATATATATATATATATATATATATATATATATATATATATATATATATATATATATATATATATATATATATATATATATATATATATATATATATATATATATATATATATATATATATATATATATATATATATATATATATATATATATATATATATATATATATATATATATATATATATATATATATATATATATATATATATATATATATATATATATATATATATATATATATATATATATATATATATATATATATATATATATATATATATATATATATATATATATATATATATATATATATATATATATATATATATATATATATATATATATATATATATATATATATATATATATATATATATATATATATATATATATATATATATATATATATATATATATATATATATATATATATATATATATATATATATATATATATATATATATATATATATATATATATATATATATATATATATATATATATATATATATATATATATATATATATATATATATATATATATATATATATATATATATATATATATATATATATATATATATATATATATATATATATATATATATATATATATATATATATATATATATATATATATATATATATATATATATATATATATATATATATATATATATATATATATATATATATATATATATATATATATATATATATATATATATATATATATATATATATATATATATATATATATATATATATATATATATATATATATATATATATATATATATATATATATATATATATATATATATATATATATATATATATATATATATATATATATATATATATATATATATATATATATATATATCTCAAATTAGTCTCCTTGATGTTGAATATGCATCGAAACCACTTGGGAATGAGGAGTGAAGATCTTCCATATGAAATATGAAATATATTTCTTTTCTTCGGCACAAGTTGTTTCTCACTGGTGCTTTCTTAGTATGTATGATGACATGTTAGCAGTGATACGTGGTAATTTAACATTAAGAATGGCATCAGTTTGTAATCTCAAAAGTAAGTCGTTATTAAATTTTATTCGCATCACTACTAAATGATAATTGCATACACTTAGCA
>JAXCGZ010005335.1:10000-12212 GCA_037179515.1 Halocaridina rubra
GCTTATTGTAGACACGGGAGTAAGCGTCTTTATTCTCCATCACCCTATTGCAGCAAACTAATACTTGCGACCTAGTGCTGTCTCCATTTCTGCAGCAAACGGTGAAATTGTGTCATGTTTTAGCGAAATATCAACGGACATTGCTACTCCTCACTTGAGAGGAATTATACTATAGAATTTCATAGTAGCTTCAGTTAATCAACTTTTGTTGGGTTTCGATTTTTTTCAACCATTTTTCACTACCAGTGGATTGTAAACAAAAGACGGCGATGTAATCTAATACTTTAAGACAAGTGCTACAATTCCACTTCATAGGTACGGTTAGCTTTATCCACTTAAGTGCAGTAAAGTACTTGAGTGTTTTCAACAAGCTTTAACTGGTTTCCAAAGTCTTCTTCACCAAAATGACACTACTACCACAATCTGTGTCATGTACCATCGAATGGAGACAGGTGATGCACCATCACTTTATGCAAAGACTTGTCCTATACCTGCTGACAAGCATACTGCTGCCATAGAAGTTAATGTTCTCCTACAATCTGTTGTCATTCTTTTATCAAAATCTTCATGGTCCTTTCAGTTACTTTTAGCTGCAAAGTAAATTCAAGGTGAGTGGCGATCTGTTGGGTAATACGAAGCTTTAAACTCCAAACTTTGATCTGTCAAATGCTCATCACCAAATGCATGTTCTTCTTAATGGTATCCAAAAAAAATGTTTGAATATCCGTTTATGCCTATTGGGCTCTGAAATGCCCAACAACATTCCAGATATACATGAACTGCCTATTCAGAGACCGTGTTTTTTATATTTGTGAACCTAAATGACATTATCATCACACACACACATATATACACACACACACACACACACACCACACATATATATATATATATATATATATATATATATATATATATATATATATATATATATATATATATATATATATATATATATATATTTTACTGATAACTGGCAACAAATATTGGATGCGACAGAAATTAGTGACGGCTTCGAGCGTAGTCTCTTAGCCCTATTCAGGGTGTCCTCTCTAGAGAGGGGGGTAATAGGATGGAAAGGATTTGGGGGAAAGCCTGAAAATGAAATAGAGAGAGAGATAAAAACAAGGGGGTAGACCCTCGTGCTAATGTGTGTCTCTGTGGCTTAAGAGTAAATAATGGTTGATTGCTCGCTCATGGTTTATGCAGTTTTCATTTTACCCACTGTACACATTTTAGATAATATCATCAAGAAAAATTTTTACAAAACATTACAAATATACTAACTCAAACATTAGACCTAAGAATATTGATATACATGTAATGTAGAACATACATACCTACATATGCATTCCAAAGTCCACATTCCTCAACTACTCCTCTTATTTCTTAAATATTTATATTTAACAATATTAATAATCAAATTAAATCAAGAGGATAAAGAACATAACAAATTATTAAGATATATAGCATTAGCAACGTTTAATGCATTTGCAAGGCTGACAAACATTGATAACTGATGATAGATTAATAATCCAATTGAACATTCAAACAAAAGTTTCTATGACTTGGATTACTTATTTTTCTTACTCATACAGTTAATAGCTAAACAAAAGCCTACTTAATATTAAAACTTGGTGTCAGTAAAAGGGTCCATTTTGACCCGTATATGGCTGTAGTTAAGGGTCTGTTTTCAGAGTGACAGATAACGCTCCAACCTATATAAAAGTAAAAACAAACAATTTATTAAAATATACCATTACCAATAATATATAAATTCTTAACGTTTCCTACCATACACATAGCAAAATAACGTAAATTACAATTTAATATAAAAATTAAAACATGCACGAAGTCTTTAACAACTGCCTTTTTAAAATCAAGTATACTCTTCACCACAAGAGCTAAAATTGATTGTCATTACAATACAAAAAGATTTCATGCCATTGAGCTGCTCAAATTGGGCTTGCATGGGAAAGAGATTTCTCTATTCGGGTGAAATTGGACTAATTCAATTCCCTTTGCTTATATGGCATCTCAGATGGTTTAAATAATGATTTCTGAAAATCGAGCTCATAGCACACTCTACAGTGGAGTTCTCAAAGGAGTGGTAATATATATATATATATATATATATATATATATATATATATATATATATATATATATATATATATATATATATATATATATATATATATATATATATATA
>JAXCGZ010005336.1:0-10000 GCA_037179515.1 Halocaridina rubra
GTAGCTCGCGGATTGATCGGAGCAGAGACTGCTTATTCCCATCTACCTCCAGACTCTGGAAGTCTCTTCCTCCTTTTGTTTTTCCTAAATCTAATAATCTATCTTCATTCAAAAAGCGGATCTATCATCATCTCAGGGCATAATCCTGTCATATTTCTAGGTCCTCAGTACTTTGACTATTGTTTCAGCCTGTCCTTTTTCTTTGTTGTCCTTAACATTTTTCTTTTCCTTCGTCTTAGTGTTTTCTTCGTGCCTAGGCCATTATTGATGAGGGCAGTTGTCTTGCCTGTCTCGGTGTTACACTTATAAAAAAAAATACATACATACATAGATATACACAAAAGCCATAATCCTCGTTATAAGGGGATGGCTGAGTCAAAGTAAAACCCTTGACTTTATAAGATGAAAATACAAAGGAGGGGATTCCCAGCTCCCTCTATGCGATCCATCTAGTCCACTTGAATGACGACACACATTGGGAACGCGGTGGAAGTATTCTAGCCCCCCTTCTCACGTGTGTGTGTGTGGCGTGAACCGGGAAGATACCCCTAGGAAGTATTCATTTATAAACTTTTCGTCATTTCCGAATAGAGTGAAGTACTAAGGAAATCCTGCGTAGATCTGTGTAAGTGTAGTTTTAGGAAGGCGTCTTAATCTCTTCTGGGAAAAGTTTCTGGAGATTTCCTTGGAGGAAACGAAAACAAAAATAAAATAAGTAAATAGAAAAAAATGTCCTATAATTGTGAACTATAATTTTTCTTGGTAAAATATATGTTGTGACTATCTTTTACCGTTTTTATTTTAATACCATGTTTCTTATTTGCTATTATTTACCCATCTTTTTATATTGTTATAACTTTTTTGAAAGTTTATTTTTGCTTATCATTAATGACTACTCTGTAACACAGTTTCCTCTTGATTCATTTTAATGTTAGTTTCTGCTTTATTTGATTGGAAATCGATCCACGGTGACCGAAGTTCATTTTTTGTTCTTCATCTGCTCACTCCATACCTATTTGAACTCTTGAATTTTATAGTTCTTTGATTTTGCAAATAAAATATCAATCCTAAACATAGAAGTAAATCACTCTCAAGCGGTTCTCTTCCTCATTACTTTTTTTTTTTTTTTTTTTAATGGCCGTGAAAGTGTTTACTTTAGCTTGTGTCAGGAATCCACTTGAGATACGAAATGACAGAAAAACAGGATTAAAACACTAATCGAAAAACAAGAGCGCCCAACAGCAGCGATAATGAGCAAAACAAGGCTGAATCACGTTGTACCGAAGGTCAAACTACGCCACAGGTACAAGACATGTGTTGTAACTGACGAAGGTGCTCAGATGAGAAAATTAACTGAAATTCAGACGGGGGAACGGGGGGGGGGGATCTTGAGCAAAATGCCAACCGTAGGTGTAACGGTTTCCGATGGTTTGAGCACGATTCCTTCAATATAGAAGGGAATTCTTCTGAAGATTTATTTATTTTTTTTATTTCAGAAGGAACCAATTCATGAAAGTCCGAAAGTATTTTACCAAATACTCGGGGTGTTGTGATTTAACTGGTGTCACCAAAAGACGCAAAAACTTCTTCTCATTTGTTGGAATAGATGCATTCTCTGTATTTACTTAATTGTGCTTACTTGAATGAGTTTCATGCTTATAAATCCCCGTCCTCTGATCGATTTTAATATTGAATGCATATAGCCTTTAATGTTTCCTCACTTAGCGATTCCAGTTATCAAATATTCTTACATTAAAGAAAATACTTCCTTACATCTTGCAAAGAATGTTTCTTACGAAGTTTCACACTGAGACCTCTAGTATTAGAGCCACCCAGGTCAAAATATCACTCCGAATCCACTCTGTCAAAACCATGTCGGAATTTAAAAGCCGTTACCATGTTCTGTTTCTTTTAGCTGCGAGCGATGGTAAGTCAAACTCCTTCATTCTTGCCTTGTAATTGAGATTACATATCTTTGTCATCAGCTTCGTAGCATGTCTTTGAACTTTTTCCAAGTTTTTTATATGTTTTTTTTATGTGTATATTCCAGAAGGGTGCTCATATTTAAGCAAGCCACACATAAACATAGATATTTCTGATGACCACCCTTATGCTTGCTAAGAAGGCCTATGCTACCTTTAGTATTTCAGTGCATTTCCGGAGACAAGTCTACCAAGATATTTATCCCTAGATTTCTCTTGTTCACAGTTTCTTGAAGTATGTTTTTCAGCGACTGAATACTCAAACATGGGTCTCTTGCACTTTTATCCATTCTCATTACTTTGCCTTTTGAAGTGTTAAAAATATGAAGGCTATTTAAATCTTCCTGAAGTTCTCTGATATTATTTTCGTCATTTACTCTCACCAAAGTCTCTATCATCTGCAGATATATTTAAAAAGTTACTTACAGATTCTGGCAGGTCATATACATATGTTAGAAACAGAAGTGACCCTAAATTTTATTTCTGCAGAACTCCACTGCTAACCTTTCTCCGACTAGACACTGCAGGTTTTACTCTGGCCCTCTAACTCCCTTCCTTCTAAACAAGGTTTTATCCTCTTTAAAACATTTCTACTTATTCTTGCCATCACCTGCAGCTTCCCAATTTGTCTCCCATGTAGGGCTTTGTTAAATGCCTTCTGAAAGTCTAAGAATATACAATATACCCAGCGCTCTTATTCTTGTAAGATTAAGCTAGCTTGAACTTAAAATTCTAGCTAGTTTGTTAGCAAAGATTTGCCTTCTCTGAAGCCAGATTGTCTCCCTGACAAAAAGCTAAAGGATTTCAAATGAAGAGAAATATATTTTCTCAGTAGTTTCTCCTCAACTTTTCAAACTCATCTTGACAGTGAAACATGCCTATAGCTTAAAGCCGTCTCTCTCCTTCCTTCTTGAAGATATATACATATACATGACCCCTCTTCCCCTTGTAAGGAGGTGGCCGATCCAAGAAATACGCATTCACCACAATCCACACACCTCAACTACTCCTCTTAACTCCTTGGGGATAAAAAGATTCCCACATTCCCCCCTCCTACCTTTTGAAGATAGGTACTACATTTGCTTGTTTCCAAAATCTTGTGAATATCCCCAGATGTTGGTGACTACCAAAAATTATTCATAATGCTACAGATAATACTGCAGCATATTTCTTAAGTACAAAAGGGGGATATATCGTCAGGCATCATAGCTTTATGAGCATTTAATTTTATTAACACTTTGAATGCTTCTGTAGTTGCAAAGTTTTGTAGTACTGGCCCAGTTTTTTCATCTTTACAGTATAACACATGGGGGGGGTGGAGTATTCTGTATTGTAAATACTGACTGATATTCCTTGTTCAATCCTCCGTAGATATCATCTGTCTCAGTAAAGCTTCTGTATCTCCTTTTCAGCTTCAAAACTTGTTCTTTGACCTTCAATTTCCCTCTGACAATGTTATGGAGAAGATTTGGATGTTCCTTAGCTCTCCTCCTAATACCTTTTATATGCTCTTTCTGTCTCTTCTTTTACTTAGGTAATAATTTATTGCTCACATATGATATTGCTAGTCATTTAAAAACTTTTCTCCTAAACCTGTTCTAGCATTATCTCTCCCTTCCTTTCCCCTCTCACATTCATTACTGAACCATTTCTCTTTCTCATTAAAAATTCCTATTCCGGTGGAGGTATGCAAAAAGCAAATTATTCTCTCGTAATTCTCACAAAGGATTTTGAGCATATCCTCTACACATTTGTTGTTAACAATAGTCCCCCCAAACAGTATATGCAAAATTATAGTAAATCCGCTTGTAATCTACTTTTGTATAGGTTTTCCTCATATCCTTCTCGGTCCCCCTACTCTCGGGCAGAACATCCTCGATGATAAGCCATCTCAATTTTACCAATTTCTAAAACGTTATCAGTGATTATCAGATTGAGCATTAATGGTTCATCTCTCCTGGTCATTGTTGTATCCAGTACAAGTTGGTGCAAGAAATATCCTCTAACACAATCTTGGATTTTGTCCCCATAAGAACCGTCTTCACTGTGTGGTTCAAGACTATTTTAGTCTATTTTTCTGTGATTAAGCTTCTCCATAATTAATTATCTATACTTTTTTCACTTAATTATTTACATCTGAATATGTTATTTCACCTGTCTCCATATGTCTCTCCTCGTATACCTCTGATGTTTTGTTATATCTCTGTTGGATTATACACTACCTCTAAATGATGCTTTCTGAACTCGTATTAATGTGAGTAACAATAAAATTCTTGAAGTTACTTGCTATAGCAGTATTTTCTACCTCAACCTGGAACTTTTTTTTGTATTTATTCAGGTAACTGTACATGGGGACGTGCACGTGCACATGGGCACTCCCAGTGATACTGCAGTTGTTAAACACTATAATCTAAATTTAGTTATGTATAAATCAAATATCAATAGAATTTGCAATTCATTTTAAATATCATAGCAAGTAATCAAGAATGAAATATAGTGTAATAATTGTCTGATGGCAAAAGAGCACTCTGCGATTATTAATCAAGAGTAATATATTATGGTTTACATGTATTAATGGCAAAAGAACACTTTTACGATTATTGATTAAGAGTAATATTTGTAACAATAATTTTCAATAGCCCTTGTTGAGTGCTATCATTTAAGGTAAATCTCCACTTTACCACAGTACCACTGCAGACAATTTGAAGCAGATATAGAATAAAAAATTTTAGGTTAGATTAATGAGTAGGTTTCACTTGCAAATCACCGCTATCCCTCCAACTGTTCTCTCAGATCAGTCAGCAGTCCTTATTTGGTAACTCTTAGGAAAGACTGCAGCAATGTATATTTCTTCATTGAATATTTTCTGTCATTGCTATTTTATTGTCGTGTCTCCTATCCTTGAATTTTATGGCCCTCCCAGCTACCTCATTAGCATTTGTGTACAGTAGTCTTAATGAGACTATATCCAGTGGTTCCTAACATTTTTTGACTGGATGAGCCCTGAAGTGAAAATTTCTATTATCTTTCTTATTTCTTCCATCATTTAAATTTAGAGCTTCTTGTAAGCAGTTTTTGGAATTTTCCATATCTCCCTCCGTTCTGTAGGTCGAATGAACACTGCTCTGTATTCTTTACAGTCTTTTAGAATTTTACTCTCATCATTAATTCTCTGCATATACTCTCTGCCAGATGTTACCTTGATTATTCTTGCCTTACCCTCCCCCAACTTATGTACCACTTCGGTTAATAATTACTGTATTATTTGGATCACAGAGTACTCCAAGCTTCCTTACCCTAGCCCTACATTTGAATCTATCTACTCATTTCTTTAGACTTATGTCTCTTCAGTTTCTTGTACGTTTGTTCGATGTTGATGTTAAAGACAGTAATGCCTATATTAAAAAAAAGTACACACACGAAAGTGTACACCACTTTGTCGACAGCACAGCTGCAGGAGAAAAATATTTGCAATTTTTAAGTGACAGATTTGGGGAAAAAACATCACCATGAAAATTGTAACTAAACGAGCAGAAATTGCCATTGGGTGATAGTGACGATCCATTTAGACGAAAAAGTTGATAATCTACAGATCAGTTTCCCATTCTCAAACAACAACAGCAGCAGATTTAAAGGAATGTCGTAGGATGCATGACTCAGGACCCAACTTCGACACTTTAACTCTTCCCACACGAAAAGTAAATATAGAAGACAAAGTCTAGAGGAAAAATGAAATGAACAGAGAATAAAAAGCATCAAAGATAATGAACTTATTTTCATTCTCACTATCAAGATACCTTAAGGATACTGTTCCACAATGGTCCCATGTGTTGTTCTTATCGTTAGGTAACTAAGACGAAGAGATGCAATACGAGCCAAGTTGAGTACTTGCACCCAGGGCCTTCTTAGTTGGGAGGCTGGCTCTATAACCACTGAGCTAGAGAGGAATGGTAACATTCTTCTTTTACATTTGTTTGTATCGACTACATACACTGCTTCGTAGTGCATATAACATCAGTATACACTCTAGTAGTCTATAGACGAGATTATGTGCACTACTGTTGCATGTCCCCCTGGTTGGCAACACATGCGCCATCTAGCGAGTAAAGGTTATGGCGTCTTTATACACACAAACAAACACACATTTAATTCCATTTGGCAATGGCTATTATTATACAAAACTAAGAGTACACTTATAAGTAGACACTGTAATTGAACTAATAAGTAAGAGGGTACTACTGGGAAAAGAGATATAGCAGATAAAGTTAGGCTAGGTTTGGTTATATTTTCATGTAGATTCAGTATTGGCTAAAATATCTGAAGAAATCCAGACTGTTCCAGGGTATCTGCCAGTAATGCTACGTAGTGTACATAACACCAGTATACACACTAGCTACCCACTAAGTAGTGCATGTAGGCGCAGCCACGATTGTTATTAATTATTTGGACCATGTAAAGATAATATTTCTCATTCTCCATATGTACAGAGAATCCCGTCTACATAATAAAGATAATCCATCTTGTAGCCAATCAAATGCATATAATTCCTAATTTCTTTTGTAAAGGTAAAAGTAAAGGTTTCCACGTTTCAGTTCCGATATTCATCTGAGATGCTCCTCCGAACGTCAACCGGGGCAAGCCCCAACCCCCCACTGTGGTGCCCAGCCACAGCAGTAACCTCCCAGTAAAGATCTTAAACTCTCTTTCCTGGACGAGGCTCGATCTGCCGACCTCATGAGTACGAAGCCAGCGTATTACCACTGTACTAGCCAGAGGCTAGTACAGTATATTTGTATATTAATCTAACCTAACCTAACCAAGGGTAACTGAACAAAACTAATATGACCAGGTAAAGATGATCTTCTTTGGGGACGGATTATCTTTTACTGATCAGATTTATTTACATCTATGTAAAAGTCTCTCTCTCTCTCTCTCTCTCTCTCTCTCTCTCTCTCTCTCTCTCTCTCTCTCTCTCTCTCTCTCTCTCTCTCTCTCTCTCTCTCTCTCTCTCTCTCTCTCTCATTTTTGATGGAATAAAGTTTTTGACTTTGACTTTGACTTTGACTTTGACTCTCTCTCCTCTCTCTCTCTCTCTCTCTCTCTCTCTCTCTCTCTCTCTCTCTCTCTCTCTCTCTCTCTCTCTCTCTCTCTGTATCGCTCCACGTCAACTCCTGCCAAAGTTAGTATAAATAACCAATCTCCAGTGCCAAGGCCTATGCGCATTAGTGCCAAGATTTTCTTCGTAAACAACGATGACAAAGAAGAAGAAGAAATAGAAGGAAAAGTATGAAAAGATACCAAATGAAATGTAAAAATGATTGCTGCTGAAGAAGAAGATTACGGTGCCTTTTTTTATGAGACGGTTCTCTTAATTCTGTTTATCGGTTTTACGTCACGGACGCCCTCTTCCATTAAGGGCTAGGACGGTGCAATCATGGGAAGGGCTTTGGATTTAGCAAGTGTGACTGCTAACCGGAGTGAATGCCCTTTCTAACCTAAGACCCTGGCGGGGCGCGAACCCTCCACCTGACGAATCAAAATAGTGAGCGTTACCGCTCGGTCGCGATGGCCGCTCGTTTTTCTCAATTCTGATAGAGGAAATCTTTAGTTTGTCCTCAAGTAGTACGATAGTTTTCGTTGAAAGCATTTAAGTTTGCGGTTTTAGCCCTCCTATCAGAGGCATCACCCCTGCTCTGGCGGGCGTCAGCCGGTGCAAGCCCCAACCCCCCACTGTGGTGTTCAATCACAGCAGTAACCTTCCCAGTAAACAGCTTAAACTCTCGGTCCTGAACGGGAACCGATCTGTCGACCTCGCGAATGCGAGGCCAGCGGGTTACCACTGTACTAGCCAGAAGGCTTCAGATGATTGGAACTTCAGAGACAACAGATTACAAAAGATTAGTTCTGACAAAATAACGAAATCGTGACATTATCACATAGGGTTATGTGCTTTACTAATTCGCGAGGTGCAGGTAATTTATTTCAATTTATGTTATTAATTTCTGTACATGGTTGGGGGGGGGTGCACGAAGGTTATCCATTTGCCACTAAATGCTTACTATTCAATGCAGATTTTGGGGACACTTATTTTCTTTTTCTTTTGTAAATGAGTGTTACATCAGAACGGGAGAAGAAAATGCCCTCATCCGGCCTGGGAACGAAGAAACATAATGCAAAGAGAAATAGAGTTGGAGAGTGTCGTTACTTGTCAGATGTGAGGAATGATAAAATTTGTGTTGAAGTAAAAGCTCTCTCTCTCTCTCTCTCTCTCTCTCTCTCTCTCTCTCTCTCTCTTCTCTCTCTCTCTCTCTCTCTCTCTCTCTCTCTCTCTCTCAAAAAGTTTTATTACTACTCGAATCTACACAAAATGTTATAAGAGAGGGAAATTTTTTTTTTATTTAAATTACAAGGAAAATTGAAAGAAGAAAGCGTATTTCATTATATTTATGATTATGCTATTCCGATTAATTTTTTTATGTCATATTTTGCTTTTATTTTTTTCTTTTATTTTCATTTCAACTGTGTACTAAGTAAGCACTTACGATAGACTGTACTATTAGAAACTTCCGCAGCCCAAAAATGCATTAACATTTATATCTTTGATTATTATTTTGCTCTTACTGTTTTTATTTTATTTTATTTTATTTTTTGTCTGCTATCTTGCCAGAGTCTCACTTGAAGTGTGCTTTCGAATTTAATTTCCAAAAGCTGAATATTTAAAAGTTCAAGAAATATGTTAATCTAAGCCTATGGACACCATATAATAGAAGAGGCTGTATACTTCAGATTTCAGATCTAGAATGGCTTTCAATACATAAATGAGGTAAATAAAAAGGATATGTTTGAGGTCATCATATGTAAGAGAAGAGGGTGTCATAAAGGACCATCGTAATAAGATGTCACCCATATAGTATCATCATTTTTTTTCATTATTTTTGTTCACTCCCTCCGATTCATATATTTGGTAACTGTGAACTGAAAATTCATTCCAGCGACCCCGTATAAAGACGGGCTAATAAAAACTGCCGAAAAAGCATAGTTAATTTTCATTATTACTTTATGATTTCATTTTACTATATTTTGCTCGCTCTCTCTCTCTCTCTCTCTCTCTCTCTCTCTCTCTCTCTCTCTCTCTCTCTCTCTCTCTCTCTCTCTCTCTCTCTCTCTCTCTCTCTCTCTCTCTCTCTCTCTCTCTCTCTCTGCATTTTGCTTTTCTCTCCTCCTCTTGTGAGGACAAGAATACTGCCTCCATGTTCTCCTACTTGTCGAAAAAGTTGATAAACTTCACCTTCATCTTATCCTCCCACGAAGAATCACTGCCATACTGGGGTAGAGAGACTCTGGTAGCAATCTTCAACAAGTTCCCTAGGAATGAGTGTGCGCTTTGACTCGGCAACCCCCCTTACAAGTTGAATGGATTTTTTTTACTTATTACCACTTACAAATTCAAAATCAACACAGCTGTCACACCCTACTAGCACAATGGTTTTCAGCCTGTGGGCCTTGGCCCACTGATGGATCATGGACAGTTCTCAGGGGGACCACTGATATCTTCTAAACTTAATTTCATGAATGAAACAAATGACAATGTGTAATTTGAGTTTTGATGACAATGCACATCATTTATTTACAGTAAATACAGGCCACTGCTCAATATCATAAATGAAAATGTAGAGTTAATAAATGGTTTATAAGGATTTTATTATCATCATTACACAATTCTGAAGGGCAGTAAACCATGAGCATATTGGGATAAAAGTGGGCTATGGCTACCAAAAGGTTGAAAACCACTGTGTAACTAGCATAATTTTGTATTTGGTAAACTTGCCTGAAATTTTGATAAATTTCATAATTATTCATATGTCATATCTATAATAATATTATCCTTATGATATTGTTTCCATGTCACCAGCCTCTTAAGCAAGTAAGTGTTGCCGACTTAAGGGGGGTTTACACGGTCAAACGGTTCGTCGAACGCGGTTCGACAGACAAGTGTTTGAAGTGATGTTCGAACGTGT
>JAXCGZ010005337.1:2500-12137 GCA_037179515.1 Halocaridina rubra
CAGAAACAAATGTTGTACATTACTCATCAATAACGAAGTCTATCATAAAAAAAATACATTTTCTTTATTTAAATTTAAAGAAAACGATTTCATGGTAAACTTAATTGTTTATATTTCTCATGCGATTATGGACATATAATGTTATTATATTATTACCAGTTAAAATAGATACTTAATTTTAATCTGTTTACTTAAAACATACATTATTTCATTTAAATATGATAAATTTATAAAAACGAAAAATCGAAAACTACAAACAAGAAGCAACCATTATTACTAACCTTATCGAATAATTGTCGCCATTTCTGTAAAGAGAAATAAAAACTATTAAACATAATAATATAAAACATAATATTTATGTTCATCATTCTAAATTAAACTTTTATCACCTGATAAATATTCAGTAATACTAGTAAATTATATTCACAGTAACATTATTACTTTTATTATAGTAAGTCTTATTATTATTACTACCATCAAACTTTTGAGGTAATTCGTAAACATAATCATTATGATCAACATAAATTAGTAAAATTTGCTGTTGATAATTCATTAGTAATATTAGTAGTAGTAGTAGTAGTAGTAGTAGTAGTAGCAGTAGCTGTTTCGTTGTAGCAGCAGCAGCAGTAGTAATAGTATTAGTAGTACTAGGAGGAGATGGAGAGGAGGAATAGGGGGAGGAGCAGGAGAGGGATAGTGAAAATATACGTAAAAATCGTTGCTTAGTAGGAACGGTGCTAGTTAGAATTGTAACTGGTAATCCTGGATATTAATGGCGTGAATTTGTAACACATGAAAAGTCTGAAAGTATCTATTTAAAAGAAAACAAATAGACTTTATATATATATATATATATATATATATATATATATATATATATATATATATATATATATATATATATATATATATGAATCATATATATATATATATATATATATATATATATATATATATATATATATATATATATATATATATATATATGGAAAACTAATATAGCCATTAGTTCAAGCAGCCATAATACTGCAAAATGCTTGAACTAACAAAAACCATACTTACATCGGTTAGAAGCTCTCTCCTGGCCTCGGCTTCGTCGCTGTCCGAATCTGTCTGTGTTTCGACCCCATCAATGGGTTCGAGGTCATCCTCCAAATCACTTAGAGTCGCCAACATGCGATCCATGGACCCCAATATATCATCCTCCAAAGGGGCACTGGGGATCGGCTTAGCAGGTTCTTTGATTTTGGCATCTGGAGGACTACCCTTAAGTGTCAGGAACCTCCTGTATTCATCACTACTGATAGTGATGTCACCATTACCATTCCCACTGTTATTGTTGTCATCATCAATTCTCAGGAACTTGTTTGTCATTTCTGTATGGCGAGGACGAGGTGAGCTCAGGTCATCCCTAAGGTCATCTCTTAGTGACCTGTGGTCGTCTGAGAAGGAGGTCGAAACGGCGCTCTCGTCGCCATCAGAAAAGGCTTCTACGATTGCCGTTGGAGCACGAGGTAATGGCGATACCGTAGGAGGTGTTGACAGAGTCGGTGCTGGGGATATTGTCGGAGTTTCCGAAGGCGTGTCTGAAGCAGTGGGTGTAACTGTTGTAGGTGTTGAGTTGGAGGTTGGTGTTACGGCTATGCCAAAAGGCCTGGGCTGGTCCCCATCACCACCATTCCCCCCATCCCCGGCAACATGGGCCAGGTCAGCTATGACTACCTCCCCGCCCCAAGATACGCGAACCATTTTGGGCGAGGTTACTGCGAGTCAAGCTAGGTCAGGCTGTGACAAAGTTAGGTCACAGATACTTATATATGATTATGTAAAAAAACGAGAAGTAAATCTATTTACATGATCTTGAACATGTTTTGTGTATATAAGTTTTGTAGGCAACATGCGTTTTTTTAATGGAAACATCAAAAAATCCACAATTTACAAAATATATTTACATTATTATAGCCTTTCCTTGATTTGCCCTCTTTTATTCAATGTTTTTCTTATCATCTTGATTTCTTATTAATCTTTGTTTAGTGTATTTTTATTTTCCTGATAGAGTAGTTACTTCAACTTACATCAGAGGAAATACTAGTTAGGAACTTGTTTTAATTATATTAAAAAATTCACTCGTGTCTTTAGGATAAAATTAAGAAATATTACAAGGGCACTGCTTCATGTGTGTATTTGCGTGTTTTTAAGATAATCAAATCAAAACACACCACTTATGAGGACACTGCTTCACGTGTGTGTTTGTGTTTTTTTTAAGATAATAATATCAAAACACACCACTTATGAGGGCACTGCTTCACGTGTGTGTTTGGGTGTTTTTTAAGATAATAAAATCAAAACACACTACTTAAGAGGACACTGCTTCACGTGTGTGTTTGTGTTTTTCTAAGATAATAAAATCAAAACACACTACTTAAGAGGACACTGCTTCATGTGTGTGTTTGTGTGTGTTTTTTTTAAGATAATATAATCAAAACACACTACTTAAGAGGACACTGTATCATGTGAAAGTATGTGCTTTTTAAGATGATAAAATTAAAACATTTACTGGATGTTTTTTAAGAATAATGAATGCAAAAAAATTATGAGGAAACAGTTTTACATGTGTGTGTATGTATGCGCCTTACTTTAATAAATCAAAACACACTTCCAGAGGGCACTGCTGTAAGACACTAAGAAATGCGTATCCTTATGTATTACGAAACACGCTCAGGTCTTGTGTATACATAACATATATGTATATCAAAGGCACCGACTCTGCTCATGCGAGTTTAGGCACTTCCGGAGGAGGTCATCTGCTCTTCTTCATGAATAAAGTGACCCAAGATTTCCTTAAGGTCACCTGACCCTCAAACTAACCCACTGACCTTTTTGTATCAATTTGACCATTTTCCACAAAAAATGGCAACTGATAATCAAAGTTACAATATATTTATTTTCAGTGCCACGATATGTGATCAACAAAACATTATTTTCCACGAAAAGAAAACAACATTTTCACAACTGAATTAATTTCACCATTTTGAACATAAAGTGGCAGATAGCGATCAAAGGTTTAATTATTTTGTAATATCAATTCTTGCTTCACATTAATTTCACAACTGTGTAAGTATAATGAAATTGAAAAAAAAAAATCATTTTCTTAATGTCAATTCTTGTTTCTCAACATTTTCACAACTGTGTAAGTCTAATGAAATCGAAAATTCTTTACTGTCATAACTGTTCCTCAGTAAGTATTACTTTCACAAAAGGACGACAACGGTTTCACAAGAGTATCACAATTGTGTAAGTATGTCCAATTTCAAAATTTTTATTGTAATAATGATTCCTCAAGAAGTATTATTTTTCACAAAATGATGGTAACTATTTCACAAGTTTCACAACTGTTTTAATGTAATTAATTTGGAAACAAACTGGCAGGTTAGTAATTACTAGCACAGAATATATGTTATTGCCACAATTCTTGTTTAACGTAACATTGTATTTCACATAATTATGGCAAACTTTCACAACATTTTCAGAGCTATATTAATGAAACCATCTTGAGCGTCTTTTACATTCACAATTGTTATTCAATATTGTATATTTTTTTCACAAAATTGATAATTATTGTTTCACAATATTTTCACAATTGTATCAGTTTGAAAATTTTGAAAAAAATGGCAGCTGGAAATAAAAAAAAAAGTAAATATTAATTTTCATTGTCACAATTCTTGTTCAATACATCATCGTATTTCACAAAATGAAAGTAGACAACGTTTTCACATTTATTTCACAACTGCATCAATTCGGTCATTTTGAAAACATGGCAGTTTATAATCAAATCTATAAACTATTTTGTTTATAGTGACAGTTCTTGCTCAATAAAGGATTATTTTTCACAAAATTACAATTGTTTCACAACCATTTCACAATTGTTGATTAGCACTGGAATATATTGTTTGCAAAATGTTTTTTTTTATAAATTACTTTCTATATGATGCTATTAAAATTTTCTGTAAATAAAATAGTATACAATTTCAATTATATATCCTTTCGTGATTAAACTATTCGCCATAGTAAATAGTAAACTATTATTTCATGTTTTCACTTTGAGATTAAAATAGTTTCCATATATACTGTTATATAATAGTAGATTCAAATATTCAAATATTACAATTCTAGTCACCGGGGGAACAAGGCATCTTAACCCAACGCCGGTCCCAAGTTCGGATTCATGTAGAGGGTTGGTGTCAGCCAACACCAACCGCTAGTCTACAAGAGGCTAGTAAGAGTCAGCAACCCCATAGGACAATGGGAAAGAGTTGTAGATAATGTAGAAGTAATTATCCATGATATTAATTTTCAATACTCATTATTATTATTATTATTATTATTATTATTATTATTATTATTATTATTATTATTATTATTATTATTATTATTATTATTATTATTATTATTATTATTATTATTATTGTTCTATTTAATAATGTAAGTTGCTTTCATTGTGACTACTCATTTGAAATTCACAATATCAGTAGTTTATATCGTTGCAAAGCAGTCTCATTAATATTCAGAAGGATGTCAGTACTATTATTGCTCATAGTTCACTATTTGCTCAGTAGTAGTAGTGGCAGCCTGAAATGAAAAAGAGAAAAATAAATTAGTGTCATTTACTTTTTTAATGTGTAAAAAAAAAATATTTCAGTAAGGTTCAGATTTTGATACATTTTGCTATTATAATATTTTCATACTACTACTACTACTACTAATAATAATAATAATGATAATAATAATAATAATAATAATAATAATAATAATAATAATAATAATAATAATAATAATAATAATAATAATAACAACAATAATAATAATAATAATAATAATAATAATAATAACAAACATAATAATAATAATAATAATAATAATAATAATAATAATAATTATAATAATAACAATGATAATAACATTAATAATAATAATAATAATAATAATAATAATAATAATAATAATAATAATAATAATAATAATAATAATAATAACAATAATAATAATGATAATAATAATAATAATAACAATAACATTAATTATTATTATTATTATAATAATAATAATGAATAAATATAACATGCCAAAAGTTTCGATATCAGTAAATGTTTATATTTACAATCTTACAATAACTAATATATTTTCCAACCACACCCATATATACATATTTAAATATAAACTTTTATAATTTTGCTTAATATTTTAACTCAACTCTTACTGCAAGTAATTACTTAAAAGTTGCTCTCTCTTGTGTCCGTGGTTCAGGGTTTCAAGATTTGTCCTTTTAAAGACAGTCTGTTATTTCTGAGAGCCACTTGTCCTTTTTTTCAAGATAAAACCGGATATATATATATATATATATATATATATATATATATATATATATATATATATATATATATATATATATATATATATGTCCTTTTTTCCATAAATGTCCTTTTTGTATAGTGAGTCTGTCCTTTTTAAAGTTTCAAACGTCTGGCAACCCTGCTATGCGTGCTTACATACATTCGTGCGTGCGCTTAATCCAACAATTATTTTCCAGCAATTAATTTTCTCCCCTTTATCAGCTGTCATCATCTACCTCCTCTTTATCCTCTTCTCATTCATATTTATCTATTTTCTTATTTTATTTATTTTATTTTTCCTCCCACTCTGTTAATCAATCTTTCCCTATCCCTTCTTTCATCTCATCCTTTCCCCCCTTTTGGTTAATGATTAAAGGATGGGTTAGGAAGGGGATGTAACTGTGGGGGCATGGACCCCCATATATATACACCATCTACAGGATATGTCTGCCTATATTTCGCTTTTTTTACCCTGAGTATATGCCCTTACGGACTGAGGTTAGTAAGGGCATACACTCAGGGTAACGATTACATCTGCCAAAACAAGTCCTTCGCAAGAAGGCAACCGTCCTAGCTCTTAGTAGAAAAGGGAGTTCGTGACGTAAAACCGAATTATATAATTTCGCTTTTGGAGCTCACTTCAGGCCACATGTCCTCTAAAACATGCTTGACTTAAAAAAATTATAAAGCTTTTAAGTAAATGTTTTGTTTGAGGTAGTTGTTGTTATTATTATTATTATTATTATTATTATTATTATTATTATTATTATTATTATTATTATTATTATTATTATTATTACTATTATTATTATTATTATTATTATTATTATTATTTTCATTATTATTATTATTATTATTATTATTATTGTTATCATAAAATATTTTCCAGAACTCCCTTCTTTTACATCTCTTTCTGGTCTATTTGGTATTTTCATGAAATGCAAATCTTATGAAAATGAATGTGTTGTAGCATTTTTCCGTCAGTTGCGCATACACACACACACACACACACACACACACACACACACACACACACACACACACACACACACACACACACACACACACATGAAGAAAAATAGACGTATACACTAACATACATAAACATACTAACATACACTCCTACCCCATACACTAACAAAAAACTTACAAACATTCCCCACACATACACTATTCATTCATTCATTCTCATTTTCACACACACATTAAAAACGCTCACACACAAACACAATTATATATGCACAAACCGACACATATAGGAACACTCATATATATGTATACATACAGACACAAACATATGCTCACATAAACATACACTTACACACATACACAAAACATGAACACTAATACACAAATACAACTCTATCACTCATACACAGACCCCGACACACACATACACTCACACAAAGGGACACACACACAAACCAACACAGAGAATCACAGAAACGCACATATACACTGACCCAAACACGCACACACACACACGAACACGTAGCCAGAGCCACCACATATTCTCGTACGTAAAGCGAAAAAGCATTACTATTATTAAACACAAGAAATATTGCATTTTCTCTCGACATATATTAAATTTTCATGTCGTGAGCAAAGAGCTTTATAACTTTCTTGGATGCAAAAAGCCAATGCTGGAAAAATGCTTCTTTATTTAATTATGTCTTTTGCTGCATGTGTGTGTATGTTACCAGAGTTTATTAATTTAATGCATTGTATGTATGTATGTATGTATGTATGTATGTATGTATGTATGTATGTATGTATGTATGTATGTATGTATGTATGTATGTATGTATGTATGCATGAGTACAATATGTATGTGTGTTTGTATGTATGTATGTACGTATTTGCTTGAGAGTGTGTTGGCCAGAGTAGACTCGAAAAGGGGCAACGCCCTGAGAATGGGGCTGTTCTCAGTCACTCCCTTCGTAAGAGATAGAAGATAACTACTGACATATAAACTTAAGGCTGCCTTTTAAGACTTGAATATGCTAACCTTACCAAGTATCTACACAAATATATGTATGTATGTATGTATGTATGTATGTATGTATGTATGTATGTATGTATGTATGTATGTATGTATGTATGTATGTTTATCTGTCTGCATGTATGTATGTGTCTGCTTTAATGGTAAATAAATCAAAAGAGAAGACAGAAAGGTTAATCAAGATTAAAAAAGGGTTCTCCCCTATCTATCTATCTATCTATCTATCTATGTATCTATCTCTCTATCTATCTATCTATCTATCTATCTATAGATGTAATCCTTTATACAAATGCGTTTACACATCGCAATTTTGCACATGCAACTCATCATGATTCATATAAATAAAAACTATTCACTATAAAGCGGTTCTGATTGATAAGCATAAAAAAATTGTGGGCGTGGCTCGTTATTGATGCGTCTATATGAAAACTTCTTTAAGTGACTGATATTACAACAGCTATTTAATACATCAATCAATTCTGCTGTGTTCGTATGTATGTATGCATGTAATCATCTCTCTCTCTCTCTCTCTCTCTCTCTCTCTCTCTCTCTCTCTCTCTCTCTCTCTCTCTCTGTATGTGTATATATATATATATATATATATATATATATATATATATATATATATATATATATATATATATATGAGAGAGAGAGAGAGAGAGAGAGAGAGAGAGAGAGAGAGAGAGAGAGAGAGAGAGAGAGAGAGAGAGAGAGGAAAGAGAACACTAAATAAAAAAACGAAGAAGAAGAAGAAGAAGAAGAAGAAGAAGAAGAAGAAGAAGAAGAAGAAAAGAAGAAGAAGAAGAAGAAGAAGAAGAAGAAGAAGAAGAAGAAGAATGAATGAATAAAAAAGGGAAGGCCATTTCTTTTCATTGCCGTTGCCTCATGGAGAGCGAGAAAAAAGATCGAGACTTTCCTCTGCTCTTAAACACATTATACTCTCTCACTTTATTTCTTTTCACTTTTGCTCTCTTTACACATTCGTCTTTCACTTTCGCTTTCATTTATTTCTTTTTACTTTCGCTTTCTTTATATAATTCTCTTTTATTTTTACCTTCATTTCGTTATACTTTCATTTTCATTCATTATTACCTCTATCATTCTTACATTCACTATGTATTACTTTCGCTCTCTTTTATCATTCCCTCATTCATTTTTATTCTATTGAGTCTGTTTTCCTTTGACTTTTTTATATATTTCTCTTTCATTTTTACATTCATTTACTTTCGTTTTTCTTTCGTTTTTTTATATATTTCTTTTTCTCTCTGTTTCTCCTTACAATCTTATTTTCTTAAGTTGTACTTAGTGTTTTCATTCATTAATCTCTCTCTCTCTCACTTTCACTTTTACTTTCTTTATATATTCATCTTTCCCTTAATCTTTCATTCTATCTTACTTTCGATTTCATCACTAGTTGTTTTCTCACTTTTACTTTCATTTATTTCCTTTTACATTTGCTTTCTTTACATTCTCTCACATGCCAACCTCACTAATGGCTAGTTTTTTACATCAAAATTATTTTGGTTAATGAGTGTGACACCGGGACAGGCAAAGAAAATTATCCCCATCGAGCCCAGACACCAAGGAGACTTTAAGAATAAGTAGCAGCTTAAGGACAAGGCAGATATAAGAGAATGAAGAGTACCACATGTTCTCCATTTATCAGGGCCTGGGACTGATACTGAGTTGAGCTGGCTTGCTCCCCTAGACTTTAATCCATCACATGTTAATAGCTCATTCACATGGGAGGGTTTAAATAACTAGCAATCTGCAATAACATCATTTTTGCGTGTTCGAAACGTTTTGACTATAAAAGAGGGAAATAAAAAAATAAATCACATACGCACGCATACGAGGGTGGGATGTGTATAATTGATATTTTGATGTTCTATAACTATCTGCCTATCTATCTACCTATCTATCTACTCGCATCTATAATCTTTGAGGTTACTTATCCGAAAGGAGGGTGGAACTTTTAAGTAAAAAAAACAAACAGAAAATCAATCTCTCTCTCTCTCTCTCTCTCTCTCTCTCTCTCTCTCTCTCTCTCTCTCTCTCTCTCTCTCTCCTCTCTCTCTCTCTCTCTCTCTCTCTCATGCAGTTGACATTTCTTCCCAATATCAAATTCGCTAATGGAAAGTTGCTTGTGAATCAACAATATCTAATATCTTCAAATATCATCGATCATTTCTCAAAAATGTAAGAAAAACAAATAGTTTTTCCAAGGAAGAAGTTTTAAAAG